>JAUELF010233457.1:0-13297 GCA_031471495.1 Clinocardium nuttallii
TATAAAATAGAGAAATACTTAAATTGGACTCGTTAATATAATTAACATAAACAAGAAAGAAACACGGCCCTAAGTCAGATCCCTGGGGAACTCCAGCATGTACCTGTTCAATATTAGAAAACGAAGACCCGACAAAAACGTTTTGGCTGCGATTTTTCAAGTAACTAGTAATCCAGTTAAGTCAGATCCCTGGGGAACTCCAGCATGTACCTGTTTCAATATTAGAAAACGAAGACCCGACAAAAACGTTTTGGCTGCGATTTTTCAAGTAACTAGTAATTCAGTTAATTATCTTCCCCCTTACCCCATATTGTCTAAGTTTATGAAGCAATCCTGAATGCCACACCCTATCAAATGCTTTACTAATATCACAAAATAGTATACGTGTAGAAAGCAGAGCAAATTTGGTTATACGTATACTGTATGGTTATTAACTGATAAACTGTCGAATGACCTGGGAGAAAACCTGACTGTTTGTTGTAAATAAGATCATTTGCATGCAAGTAGTTACACATATATCTAAAGACGACGCGTTGCATGACTTTGCAAACGCAACTAATGAGCGATATTGGACGGTAATTCGATGCAATATTTGTATCACCCTTTTTAAATAAAGGTATGACGTGACTGGTTTTCCAACAATTTGGAAACGTGCTTTCTTTTAGCATACGATTGTTTATTTCGTCTGGTCCGTTAGCTTTATTAATGTTTAAATTAGATAAGACATCCATAGTATCTTGTTAGGTAATAGTAAAATAAAAAGGTTGTTTATCAGTCTTTTCCGAAAAAGGTGGTAATCTTGCTTGGGTGTCATCAATATTTGAAATTGACGCGAAATAATTATTAAGAGTATTCGCTTTTTCTATATCCGAGGAGGAATACGTTTTGTTTTCATTTCGTAATGGATGGATAAATTCACAATTGGATGAATTGCCTTTTTGACGTTTTACGAATTTCTGAATTATACCACGGTCGATCCCGAGGGCGAATGGTAACACATCTATATGGAATATTTGATTTTACTAAAACTAAAAACGTATGAGTAAAATTTACAACTTCAGTATTAATATCTTCATGTAGTAAAAACGACAAGTCGTTGTAACGAATATATTCGTTTAGAGAAATGTAATTTTGACATTTATAGTTCCATACACGTCTTTTATAAGATGTCTGAGTATCGCCCACATTTTTAAGAAATATATAGGTGCCAAAATGGTCACTGATATGTTTGTCAGTTTCAAGAATTATAGAATGGAGGTACTGAATATAACGTGTAATACCAATTGGATCTAGAAGTGTTCTAGTACAAAAGTTTCTCGTGTAGGTTCAGTTATTGTGTTATCCATATTGTTAAGTGTTAAAATATCTCGAAATTTATTGTTGTTTGAACTTAACTCAATTCAGACGCCTTTTCAATGCAAATATTAATTCTATTTCAAAATTCTACTGGTGTATTAGGTGGGAGATATATATTACAGATTAAATATGTTTCGTTTTTATTTTTTAATTCAACCCACAAAGCTTCGGGAAGTATATTTTCTAGTTCGGTACTCTTTTAGATATAAGGCGAAATATATGTTATTAGACCACCAGAATGTGAGAATGTCTTTTCTGAAAAACTTATTAAAACTGTCAATTAAAATTGTATTATCTGGTACATCAATAGATAATTTACTTTCAGTAAAACATAATATGTCATAATCTGCAAAATGACTTTTAATATATTCTAATTTATTTCGTAAATTCCTTATGTTTTGATGAAATGTGGAAATCGTAGAAATTTTCGGATCTACATTCGGACCTGGATTCAACTCGACATCGCCAGAAATAATAAGCAAACATTGAACAATAATGCAGTAGTATACAGAAACAATTATACTTTACGCGAGACCACTGGGACAGGGGAGGAGGCTGAAGACAAGAAACCACAAAAAAGCAAATAAACAAAACATTATTTAGTAATAAGTGAACTTAGAAATGCTGCGAAGACAAAAGCTAATTCCTGAATGCATTTTTTTTTTAAATTCGGTGTCCAAACTGTTGCAAACAGCAAACAAGTAGGCAACAGTATGGGTAAATATTAATCTTAATATTAATCGGTAGCAGAATTGTATATTGGGGGAAAGAAACACATAAGTATCTAAAAAACAAACAAAAGCAAAACAAATGCAGAAAACCAGAAACAAAAAGTAAACAAAGTATTCCCTAAAATGATAACTAATTGGCGTTGGAAACTGTGATTATCTTATAATTAGCAAAATATATGACGGATAGTCTTGAATTTAATACAAATATTTAGTTTAGATTAATGCTGAGAAACAAAAACAAAAACAACGACTTGACAAACATCAAAAAAATACCTATAACCACCTATGAATATCATAAGAAACAGAAAGAAGAACATTTATACATGTGACAATAGCAGTATTTACAAAAACTAAATTCCCAACAAGTGCTGGACAACCCCATGTTATGTACAAAAGGCAGTGATCTAAAGACACACAGTATGGTGATCTATCGATTTGCTAGAATTTGACATACATATGCGCATCTGCTATCTAGATAGTTTTTGCTAATCAAACATCTTGGTTTACACTGAATTTTAGATGTTGTTTTAGGCAATTAACACATATACATGCCATATCAAAATCACAACTCCCTAACGATGATAAATATATTGGGAGTCCAATTCTACTAGAATTCATTTTATTCGAAAGGAATTTTAGAAATTCCGACGCCTAGGCTTACTTACACATTTACCGTATATGTTATCTCTTGCCAAATATGTATTTTATTATATTTTCAATATCTTAATGTTGTGAGAATATATGTTATCATTTGGACTCGATTATCTGAGTGGAAATGCTGCATTTACTCCCCTCGATTATAATATTTAGGAATAACCCATTAGCTTAACGCACGATCAAGTATGTCGAAAACGTAGTAAGACATTTTATTGTTTAATATGTTATTCATATATTATAACATAACATTTCCTTTAGGTTCTGTCTTTGTGATGTCCTATAGAATCCAGATTTTGGCATCATATGCCAACAAGTTACCGCATTTTAATATTTAGAACATTTGACAGTTCGAAAGGACCGACATTGGTTTTAGCTGGCAAAAGTCCATTTACTTTTAAAAATTATGCCACAGATCATCCACTTTCATTGACATTATATACGAACTGCAACTACCAATACATCTGTCTGAACACAATTTGGTATTCAGAACCGGAGAGCCGATATAGACAGACATACTTATGTCGAGTAATTCAATGCCGTTATTGTAAAATACTTATCTAGATTCCAGAATCAAAATGATGCCTGTCTTCAGATTTCGCATCATATCAGATCAGATATTCAGCTCATTCTGAATCTAACGAGCCCGGTACCAAAAATCGGTATTTCAGGAATAGCTACCTGCGCACATTGATTTAAAATGTAAAATAAAACGAACATACTTACGGGCACAAATTGATACTGATTTCCAGAATGTTCTTAAAATCGTGAACGTCTGGCCAGTTGTCAAACATTTGGAGAATCATCTGTTTTTTCGGCTGTACCGAATCAGTTTTAAAACCTGTAACAGGCAGTGCCTCGACAAATCCCGATGCCACTTCGCGAACTTTTGTAAAAAGAAATCTATATGTGAAATCAACTGGGAAACAGTCCAATTTCAAATCTCACAACTGGATAAGAGATATTGATGGGTCTACAGTGTAAAGACAAACTGGAATCAGGTAAGCTCTTCTCAACTACTTCACTATTGAGTTAAGTATCTTACATTTGGTTATAACGCTATTTTTAACAATAGTCAGCTAGACCACACCTGCTGTGTGTTCCATAGTAAACACAACGTAAACAGTTTAAGCTATGCCTATGAAACGGAACGGAACTTACCTGTTTTATGAATGGAAAACAGGTAGAACAGGTTCGGTTAACCGACTAAGGAATGGTATATCGACAAAACCGATATAGGTTACGCAAAACAGTTTTTGAGTGTTGTGACTACGGAACACAGGGCTGTACCAGTACTTGATACATTATTCGTTGCAGTCAATTGAGAAGTAAAAAGACCAGCCGCGCATTCAGTGTTTTAACTAGAAAATAGTAAATAAGAAAACTACAGCATTCATGTTGAGCATGTTGTCGCTTAAACTTACTTGAGCACAATGCGAGTAACGTGATACAGGTCAGTTATTAACACTGGTCTTTCTCCAAAGGCCATAATCAACCGGTTTTCTTTCAAGTGCGATCCTCTTTTTAAGCAGTTTTAATTAAAATTTACAGAGATGTTTTTTGAATAGTGAGCTTTCAATACGTTCACAAAATTGAATTCAATACATTACTCTAGCAAAGACAATTGATAGAGAGAGAGCGAAAAAATAGAGAGAGAGGGAGAGAGTGAAAGAGAGAAATAAAGATAGAGAGATGCATAGAGGCATAGAGAGAGAAAGATACATATATAGAGATAGACAGAGAGATAGAAAATAGAGAGACATAGAGAAAAGAGAGAAAGAGAGAGAGAGAGAGAGAGAGAGAGGAGGGGATGGGGAGAGACGTGTGGCGTCACTGCTGGCCAGAACCGGATATGTAAAATAAAATTGCCGAGTGTCGGTCAGTAGCAAGGACAAACAATGAATACTATTACTTTTGAAACATTCAAACAATCGTCGCGAAGTAACCATAATGTGCAGTTAACAACTCCTAATGAAGTTCATTCACATGGGACTTTAATATGTAGGACAACCGGAAGGTGGGAAATATCAAAATCATATTAGTATTCAGACCTTTCGCAGATTTAGCAGGTGGATTTTACCGGCGCTGGTTGGGGGCACAGTAAACCACTAATATACTTTGTATTTATTATCTTCATCCTGAAAGCTCTACTCCTCCTTACCGTCATCATGATGTCGACCAATGGGAATCGCTGAATGTGTCAAGTGTTCTGTTTTCTATTACCAAGGACGACGCACACGTTAATTACGTTCTATTAAACGGGACTAGCTCAAGCTCAGAGAATGTGTTTGTAAAGAACAATATGTTAAAAGCTTTGACAAAATGCCGTCAATACAGACGATTTCTGATCGGGGGATTGCGAAACCGATTCGGGCTGATTCGCCTCAAAAAAGGGAAGAAAAGATAAAACATATATGTTGTAAATGTAAAGAAGCTGAACCTTGTGGTACTCACCGAGTGGAAAAGCTGGTGTATGGAATAATGTTTTTGAAGTAGATTATGCCGACTTTATTGATTTTGTTATATTTACTGAGGATGGAATGCCTTTTGCGGACTTGTCAATTCACTCAGAATTATATCACGAATTAGATAACGTTTTGTTTTCTATTTTCTACTAACACGTAAAAATAATTAAGCAAAATTAAGACGTAATTGATAGCATTTTTCGAAGCATAGGCGTAACTTTTGGATCTAATTCGAGTATTGCAATCCAAGCCGCATATTCGTCTTTTTCTAATTGATGCATCGAACTACGCCATTGCAGTCGCATTTATTAATTCAAAAGCAGAAGATTCAAACATATTTAATCAAGAAAACCGTTTGATGTGCACATAAATAACTACATCTTGTTACAAAAAAGTTAAACACAAGCGTCCTGAAACCTGAAGATCTACTTGGACCAAGTTGTAAGCGCATGTGCTTGGAAGGGATTCTGCTCACTGTGATCTCTCTGGAGTCTCGATGAAAGGATCAGTGTTCCTTATAGGCCCGCTGGATCTTGCATTAACTCCGAAATCCTCCCCCAAAAGACTTGTTTTGCAGTATAAGAATTTGAAAACATTTCGGTAAACATATCATACATCTCTAAAAGTAAGTGTTATTAATTAATTGGGTTGAAAACAGTTACAAACGGAGTAATTAAACATTTCTCCATTTGCCATGATGTTTTCAAAATATCTGCTGCAAATGAGTCAAAATGCGTTTTTAAGATGGAAAGGGTTAAGCTGAACTGCATCCATGATGTAAGGCCATATACGATTCAAGGCAATAACAAATGACTTAAGTTCAAACAATAAGAGATGCAATTGCTAATGGATTTTGGAAATATAAAATCAACCTCTTAATTGAAAGCTTTTAAAGTACCATGAATTATTCAAAACTGCACATGTTTAACTGTAAGGATTATGAAGATTAGATTACGGTAAAAACTAAAGCGAGAATTATCATTTTCGAATGACAAGGGAACGTATGGATTACAATAATGACGAATACGATCAGATTACAAAAGTATAGTGCTTCAATATGATCTTATCTGATCTTCACCTCAAAGTTGCTTAGGATCATTGGATGACAGAACGAACTACATGTACTTTAAAACTGGTAGTAATAACTTTCCATTCAGGATTCTAATTAACATCGGTGTCAGGACAAATTGATCAGGTAACACAATAAAACAAATAAGCGACAGGTCGATTTGAGCAGAACATGTGTGACCCAAACACATAAGGCACCAAAGCTATATTCCTAGAGTTAATTGAAGCAATTTATTTCCACGATTGTTATCAAAGATAAAGCGAGTGTTTTAAAATGGTTGAGAAAATACCGTTTTTATCCAACTGATGTTGTAACGTTGCCATGTTATCTGTCTTCTGTTATGACTTGTTAAACAGGTGCGGCCTTCCTACATTATGGGCGGATAATGTCGTTTTAGCTATTGCTGATCATATAACTGTGAATTCAAACATTAAATTTCTTAGCTGGGATATAAATTTACAGTGCGTTTAAATAGACAGACTGAATGGTCACCGTCTATAAAACTATATCAATGGTAAATCACATAATTAAAATATTTATAGTTTTATTTTGCATAGGATACCGTTGTATTGATAACCTTATCCAGAGTGTTGCAGTTCGAAACTTGGGGATATTTAGACATCCCCGATAGCACACGCGGAACACAAGAATATCATATAATGTTCTTGAATTTAAAGTAACACAAAGATGGGTTGACAACATATATATAAACGCTATATAATTTGGCGCATTTTTACAAGGCAACTCTTATTGTATTTGGACATAAGGATCCGTGAATGAAGAATCGAAATGCCGGACTACTTAATCATAATGGTGGTTATAGGTGTAGTTTTAAACCCAGTACTTTGTGTGGGCAAGTCATTCTATCCGTCAGGATATTTAGAAAATCACCTCATCATTAAAATGTTTGGGATAAGTTTTGAAAGTTGTAAGATGGAATGTCTCGCGAGACTACGATGTGATTCCGTGAATTAATGTCAATAGAAAACAGTTTGTGAACTTAATTGGGAAGAAGACGAATCTCTAGATCTACAACTTACTAGGCAACGGGGATGGGTTTACGCTAGAAAAAAGAACTGAAAGAAGGTACGGGTTATTTTAAATTTAGTATCAGTTTGCGTGGTGTTTCACGCTGTTTTTAACAGTGTTCAGTTATAACACATTTATCATTTAAGTGAGAAACAAGTTTTACTGGTCAAGAATGAATGTATATTGTTTTATGGCGCATCGACAGCTAACGTCATTTAGCGCACAATTATATTTATTTATTCATGATCCCTGGGTAAACAAACCTGTACTAGACTAGAAAATATGCCTTGCCCAAGGGCACTACACCATGACTGAATTACTGGTCAAGTCTTCCTGACACCAGCGAATCAGTCGTAATGCTAACTATACAATCCTGAGCGCCAAGGAGGAAAGCCATTACAATAATTCAAAGTTTTTGATAGACCAGCTCGTTGATTGAACAGACGACCCCCCGCACTGAGGATAACGCACTGATGCGATTTCGAATTACATTACCTTAAACCTTGAGTAAAACACTAAACGAATGTTAACGATTCCGAGAATCCAATATTCATTCAAATGTATTCTAAGATTTTCGTAGCGAGTCAATTTGAAAAATATATTCATTTTCAACAGTTTGTATAACTTGCTGATCCCAAGCTCTTATCCAATTGTGCTTGTAAAATGCGTGACCCGTGTTATCCCCGTAATATTGTCGCATTGATTCATCATTTTGAAGCACTTTTTAGAATATCTTTATCAGTTGGCAACTTGATTAACTTAGGAGAAAATATAGTCCTTAGTATTTATATAATATAAAAATATCATTTGTTTTGTTAATCTTACAATCGTCTTTCATGTTGTTTATCGACGCCGTTGCTAACGTTTAGAGAAATAGTTAAATTACAAATGCATAAAGGGACATACGGAACTCAACATGCAATCAGTTTGTGAGTCAACAGTTCAATGTTATCTATTATATTAACACTTTACCATAAACAAATAATTGCAGCAGACTATTTTGAAAGCTTTTTGGCAAACACATGGAAAAGTTCGATGAATGCAAGTAAGATTATTGAATTATTATAATAATGTGCAATTTCTTCTTTTGTCACGCTGTTTTCAAAACCATCTGGTGCGTTGACAAGTGGGCAAAGGATAAAGTATCACCTACATGGACATTACATTTTACCAAAATCGATTTTTCGTGGGAAAACGCTAAATATTATTTTATTATGTCTCGAAATGTTGGTATCAGTTTGTTTGAACACAAAGCTGGTTTCAGTAGAATAATACACTGTGTGTTTTCCAATACATTTGAACTATCCAAGTTTAAGGATGTTCTGAACTGAAAAGTGTTTTTTTTATAATATTTAAAAACAATTGTAGCATTTTCTAAAACTTGGATATATGGATAATTACACACAAAAATTTAAAAAAAAATGGTATGGTGCTGTGTTTGATTTTATGCTAGATTCATTCATTTAAGAAAGCTGCATGATATGCACCTTTTGTTTGCTATTTCAGCACATGAAAACAAAGATGATGTGCTAATTTCTTGTCTTCTTGTGGTTTAAATCACATTCTTTTCAAGTTATTTTATCCATATTTTTCACGTGATATTTTTTAATTAAACCTCAAAAATAGACGCTATTTTGGCTCGATGAGAATCAATTTCTGGCAAAAGTAAGAACAGACCGATTGAAAACTTTGAAATAAAGAAAAAACATATTCATAATGTTTAACTTCTTAAGATTATTAAATTAACTATAATTTATCAAAAGAAAATTGAGCAAAGCTTTTTTTGTCTGAATTACCTCCCTTGCCTAAACAATGTTAAAAATGATTACATATATTTATTTATATTTTAAACATATATTCAATTGTAATAAAAGTATTCCAATATTTCTTCTTATTTTCCAAAGCATTCGATACTTTAAACGTTGTAGATTTAAATATATATACACAGATTTTAATATGTTCTTTTTACAGCTATATTATTATGGAATCCGGTGTGGTCGAGTGGTTAGCGTCGGGGATTTAGAAACCGGGTGTCCCGGGTCCGATCCCCAGTCTCGGCACTACGGTCATGGTGGAGTGCCCTTGGGCAAGGCACATTTTCTAGCCTAGTACTGCTTCGTTTATGATCAATTAAATTTAAATGCGCGCTAAATTACATTAGCTGTCGATGCGCCATGAAACAATATACATTTATTCATTACAGTTGTATAATATAATCAAACATGGTGTCCGGACAGCGCTTGGGAGGCTCCCGAAAGACATTCTACCCTTCATGAATAATTAAATTTAAATGCGCGCTAAATTACCTTAGCTGTCGATGCGCAATATAACAATATACATTCATTCATTACAGTTATATTATATAATCAAACATGGTGTCCGGACAGCGCTTGGAAGGCTCACGAAAAATATTCTACCTTTTATCACAAACAAGTTAAATCCACTCTGTTTTAAATGTTGAACCATTATTGATACATGTATGCATATTGACTATGTTTTAATTGACAACTAAATCAGAAGAGGTAACAAATAAATGTTACAATGAATTATTTTGCTTTTCTGTCTAGTACATCATTAAAGAACAGTAGTATAGCATACTTACAGAAGGTCCGCTATTAAGAAACGAAAGTCAGAACAAAATATTATGTTTCTGAAGAACACAACATGCAATCAACATCAGTTTTCTCATTATAGGCAGTTCACCTTCTATATCCCCTGTAACAAAGCATACCACACAATAAGTTTAACATTTCATTTAGAAGAGAAGCATCATCACAAAGTCCCTCAACCGATTGGCTGGAAAACATACATTAACACGTTTTGTTTTTAAAAAACAGCTTAGAGGAAGTCGTCATTTTAATTAGTGATCAGGCTGATCAATCATTTCAATTATCACGTAAACCAACCTATCAATACGAACAGTGCAACAACCGTGCTATAGAGAAAGTTATTATCAATGATTAAGTATAACACTTCTGATATTCTACCATTTAAAGGGTGAAATGTGTAAGAATTGTTTGTTCAGTTCGTAACGTTATACAATCAAATTTAATATTAAAACATGACACGTGTCTCCTAATACACGTACCTTATCAACAGAAACCTCTTCCAAAATACGGAATTCTTCATAGTTCCGCAGACTGCGAATGTCATAGCCCCGTTGAAACATTCATTTAAGAAACAACGTTGCCAGGGAACGAATATTGGACCATTAGGTTCGAGGGCGATCGCTCTCCAACTTTGTTATACCAGCTGTTCTTTTTCGTCAATCAATGTAAAACAACAATAAAAATATCGTATTTAGAAGAAAATAAATTTCGGTATAAATAATAAATTCAGTGAACAATAATTTTTGTTTTCTTTAACGCCGTTTTTAACATTTTCTCAGTCATATCATGGCGGCCAGTTTGCCTTGTTATAACAATAAAACTAATACAACACATGTTCTATAACCTGTATATGAGCATTCTTTGAATTTAGTTATGGCTGTTAATGTCTTTACAAATAAGGTACTTTAATACCTTAATTTTGCATAACTGTACAGGTGAAGCACGCTGTGGATCTATATTGTTTCTAAATTATCACAGTCTAAAAATCTCAGTTCCTGCATCGTCGCTTATATTTCAAAGTTTTACATTTCAGGCTACTTTACCTCGGTGTGATTGTCCAGAAGGAGGAGCGTGTGAAGTTATCGTTGACCAGAAATGGACATGTAAGGTGCATTAACGGTGCATTAACGGAAAGAAAAAGTATGTGTTGTACATATGAAATGTCGAAAACTCTCACACTCTGGTACTCAAACGGTAGCAGCGCTGGTGTTGGGAAAAATCGTTCTGAAGTAGACACCGCTGACTATGTCGATGTTTTAATACATACGGACAATTGAACTAATGTTAATTAACAAGTACTGACACCAACTTTAATTCTTATTAAATATTCAAGCGACATTGGATTTGATTTTTTTGGGAAGTTATGTTACTACATGTATATAATGTTGGCACGACAAGGCTACGTTGAGTCGTGTTATATTGACAGCATTCTGCCGAGGGTATATACAGATGTCCCAGCACGGTCCATTTGTGAGTAGTTCGTATACTCGTACAGAGTATATTCATGACGTTATTTCACCGACTGCCACCATTTAACTAATATATCAGTACCGTTGATGCATGCGTATGGATACCAGATGTTTCAACATCTCTCTACCGAAAGGTTTGCCATACTACCTAACCTATGATGAGTTCAGTACTTACTTTACGAGGTACGTTCGAAAAGTTTTGAGACTAACTTTGTGTTATAATGTTATAAAGTTTCATAAACATTTCTTTAAGGGTCATTGGTAGCTGGATGTTGTTTCAATACTTCCCGAACGCCCCTCGTACTATATTGATTTTCCTTGGAAATGAAATTGAGTAGGGAATTCCAGCAAATTAACCACATGAAACTACAGAAGTTCTTTCAAAAGAAAATTCTTTCTCGTTAGGTAATGTGAATAGTTTTGGAATGTTATGATTTTCAATAGTTATGCATACAATATAATCACACAGTTCTTTTTTTTTTTGCCATCTATACCTTCACACACGCTAAAACAGCAAGAAACAACGCAGACCCGAATGCTCGAATAGCTAATAATATTTGAGACACGGCTGGCGAATACAATCGTCTTAATTTTATATTAACGGCAACTAGCAATACAATGCATTCTCAACCGCCTCCGTGGTGTCGTGGTAGAACGTCCGCCTCGGTTGTGGGACCAATAGCCGATAACGAAAGCCAGTTTACCTACGCATGTGATTCCGGGATGTTGCACTTCATTCATTCACACACCAGTCTTTGGAAGAACCTGGCTGCCTTTGACCATTGATGGAATACACGAAGGCCGCTCGGATTTACTTTTGTCAAACGTCGGAAAGATTGTCGGTCAATAAGCAGTTCGAAATCGCGACCCCTGGGTTGACAAGCCGATACCGACTGAGCTACGAAAGCAAGATTCGATGGCGACCAAAGAAGACCATGATCAGAATGCACAAAGGCACCGACTGATCTTGATAGTCCATTTTCGAAATGTCACAAAGGTCGGCTTTCGTGTGCAGTGGACTTACGAATACTCAAATTCGGGTAAAGTATTTCGAGATATCGGCATGTTCGAGTGATCTGCTTGGTTTATGTTAAATTCACTATGTAGTGTCAGCTTCGTTTATTCGAGTTTTACAAGTTCGAGTTATTGCGAGTTCATTTTTGAGTGAAGGATCGCGAAGCGATTCGAAAGCTCATAGCATACCTGCTTTAGAAACTCCAACTTTAGGCTGCAACCACACTCTACCCCGCGGAAGGATTTGGGATTACTGCATTTGATTGGCTTTCATTCGCATCGAACTATTTTCGACACGCCTTTATGCCCAAGTCCGCCTTCCTCACGAATGAGTTCAAAACGTAATTCCACTGTGAACTAGATTATTGATTTCATTCAATAGTATCACACTGTAGACTAGTCACCCAGTCACTTTAAACACAGTTTTATAATATCGTAATGCATATACACAGAACACTAATTAACTCAGAAGAACATTTTGACATGGCAGGTTTGGTACATTTTCATGTATGAACTCTCAGAGGTTATCCCTTTACATGATATACTACGACACAAATGAAGCGGGTGAATTTTGAAAACTTTTAGAAAATATAACAATTACTCAAAATGAAGTATTCCTCCATTTTACACAATGTCTCAATGCTCTAGCATGAAGATTATTTAAATATTTTAGATATCACACACTTTTCTACAGCTATTCTTATACTATTTTCTGCCACTTATCTGCGTTCATGTTTTTTTGGGGGACATTAAGCAGAACACTTTAAACCATTGTGCCAACGTTTCCCACTTTATTCAGTTAAACTTACAATGACAGATATTCCCATTTTTTTGTCTAGATATTTTCCAATTCGCCGGCCTCTCATTTCGGTTTAGAGAAAAGGGGTAAGTAAATTGTAAA
>JAUELF010233479.1:0-13296 GCA_031471495.1 Clinocardium nuttallii
CCCCTGTTATGAACCTTTATTTATTTGAACACATGACCCTTTGTTCCAAATTCTTTTAATTTAAATTATAGTATATAAAATTCATATAATTTGTATTAAATCTATATTGTATACACTTTCTTACACTTTCTCGAGCATGCAGATCCATTGATTCGCATCTCAAGTTCTATTGCGACCGTAATACGGGGATTTATAGCATGCGTAAAATATTTAAGAACAACTGTTTTAGAGAATAAACACATATTTTTAATTGTAATCAATAAAGTGTAGTGGCATATTATTGGCTGCAAAGGTCCGTTACAACTGACAAAATATACTAAACACATTTTGTGACAAAGCCGATCTGGGGAGAAAACCGACTGCCTACGACTTAACGTTTGACTGGCGAATCAGCGACCTATTTGCTACGTTCACACTATGTTCCCGGCGGTCACGGCAGCCCCGTTTGCCCGAAACGTAGTGCGCCGTGGGACCTTGGCCATTCTTTCCTCTGTATTCAAGTCGTGTTGAGTCTTGTGACAGGATGTGATGGGGAAGGGGTTGAGTCCCGGAGGCTCCAAGGCACACTACGGCTCGGCCCGCGATCTACCACGGATGTCAGTACGTTTCCTCCAGGCCCGTCACGTTCTGATGGGGTCCCTCACGTTGCTCACGTTCTGATCAAGGTCTAACACGTTTTTCACGTTCTGTCAAGGCTTTTTACGGATGAAACGTGGACGCCGGGCAGTTTTGGAGCACGTTTGTGCTTACGGTATAGACATAAGGCATCCGAGGCAATAGCAAGTATTGTATCCTGAGATTTCGACGAGAAAACATCATGAATGCCCAAGCTGAAAAGGAGTTTGTGTATGCATGTTTGCTGGGTACATACATCCAGTCTTTGCGTCAGCAAGAAGAAGGCAGTTGCAGAGAGGAAATGCCATAGTTCAGCAGTCAGGAAGGAGGTGAAAAAGACGAATGAGAAGGCCAAGATTCATATGGTTATCGGAAGGCAGAATGCAGCAGCTGGGCTACTACTCAACCTTTCTCACCAGAGAACACCGCACAGAAGATGTCAATGCCTTCTAGAACTACCCGAGGATGCCTCCACAGTTCTTCGACGGGATCCCGGAAAGAGAAGCATAACACCAGCAATCGAAAGACGAGACACGAAGGTCCGCTCTGCCTTACCACATGGACTGAAGCTATTAGTGACTTTGAGACATCCGGCCACTGGGGATAATTACTCGTCACTCTTCTATGTGTTCCGGTGCAGTTTTGCAGCCATCTGCCATATGGTGCAAGCCAATTGTGAAAGTCTACAAGGACGAATTGTTCGCTCCTTTTGACGCCGCGTCTTTTCAATCAGCCAGCCCCTTGGAGTACAGCATTGGATTATGCTGGAGGAAGTCAGTGATGAGCTCTTTCTCATCATCCGATAAGTTGGTGACGACCCTGGAGGTAGCAGGTGCGTTTTTTCAGCCTCATCAGTCTCGTGTTCAGGTTACATACCGGGTCAGAAGCAGCAGGACGCTCCTTTTTTTATCTGGCGTTGGTGAACGGCGAGGATCTTCATGCTGCTCTGCTCCTCTACTGGTGGTGGTGGTGGTGTGCAGGCCTGGGGGAGGGGGTTGCTTCCTACGTCTTTGTTTCTTCGGTGGCATAGCTTTACTTTCTTTCTTTAAAGCTTAGTCTTCTCTGATCGTAGTGTAGATGAAGTTATGTGTCGTCGATTGCTTAGACTCGAATGAAGCTCCCTTGCCTAACCCGACTTTTATATACTCCCTCCCAGACCGTGCGCGCCGTGTCAGACCGTAGTATAATGCAGCGGGGTGTAGCGCGCCGGGCCCTTAAACAGTCACACGCCGGTACGCGCCGTAATGGAACGTGTTAGACCGAAGTAGAACGCAAAGCGCCGTAGCGCATAGGGCCCGTAATAGCCGCACACCGGGACGCGCCGTAACTGAATGAGGCAGGGAAAAACACATGCTTCCCGTTCTACTACGGACCGCCTTCAAGTTTTGTTACGGCATATTACGGACTGTCATGTTTTGTTGCGTTCACCCCGTTTTACTACGGCCTACTACGTTTCTCATCCGCACAGGGACTGCCGTGGCAAATCTTTTAACAGTTTAAAAATCTGGCCCGCAGCCTCACGGCCTGTCACGTTTGCTCATCCCGTCCCCCACGTTGTCTCACGTTAATCCCGTTTTGTTCACGGTGGCCTTAAAACGGGGCTGCCGTGGCCGCCGGGAACATAGTGTAAACGTAGCATTACCATAATGTTGTTATAAGTCTTATTTATAAATGAAAGATTGTTATTCAATATTATTTGTTTTTTTAAGAAGTCCACTGAAATCACTGAATTTGTGTTGGTCTGTTTTCGCCGTGGAAGATTTATCTAAGGCTCTGTCTGTTCTTTTGCACATTGTCACCCGACATCACTCCATTCATTTCTATTCATATCTGAAAAGAGACTAAACCTTAAAATTAGAAACAGTCTAAATTATTTAACTAAGGGGTCGGCAGGAGGGAATTTTAATAAATTTTAGAAGAGTTTCAGGAAAAAGGAAGCTGACTTGGTATGGCCTTCTTGGTACAGACCCTATCAATGGAAATAATTCTGAAGCGAAACCTCGGAAATTCAGAAGCATTTATCTCCCCTGTTATGAACCTTTATTTATTTGAACACATGACCCTTTGTTCCAAATTCTTTTAATTTAAATTATAGTATATACAATTCATATAATTTGTATTAAATCTATATTGTATACACTTTCTTACACTTTCGAGAGCACGCAGATCCATTGATTCACATCTCAAGTTCTATTGCGACCGTAATACGGGGATTTATAGCATGCGTAAACTATTTAAGAACAACTGTATTAGAGAATAAACACATATTTGTAATTGAAATCAATACATTGTAGTGGCATTATATTGGCTGCAAAGGTCCGTTTCAACTGACATAACATACTAAACACATGTTGTGACATCCCGACCTGGGGAGACTGCCTACGACTTAACGTTTGACTGGCGAATCAGCGACCTATGTTACGAAAGTGTCGAAATCCCACAAGTTAACACAATCTCATGTGGACTGCATTTTGGGGTCAGCCCGTATTACCTTTTCCTTGAATTAAGTGCCGAAGCGTTAGATAGCTCTGGACCTCCCCTCTATACATAGAGGTGTAGAGGGACCCCACGTTACACAGCGGTAGGCCCCAAACTTAATGCACTTACACATAGTTAAATACGACACCGAAGAACCTGCAGCTTGTGAGCGTGTCAGGCCAGGGTAAAGGCCAGGTTGATACACATTTCCGATACTTTTCTAAGATATATTTAAAGCCTAGACACCATTTGGACCTAGGACTTCTAATACGTACTAGTAGTCCCTGTTTGATAATAGGAAGTTACAGTGCTATCTTGAATGGTTTGGCGCCTTATGCAGCAAATGAGTTTTGAAAATATTGTGGAAAATGATAAAATTGCCACAAACGAACCTTTTCTCTAAGGCCTAGACATCCCTGAAGTGACTATTTCATCCGAATATAGGATTATAATATGTTCTGTCGCCTTATACAACAGATTAGTTTTGAAAATATTGAAGAGAAAGATGAAATTGCCACAAACGAACTACTTCTCCGTTTCCCACATTGATTACTATAAATAAAATATACTGACCTATTTTCGGTAGTTGTCGTGGATATAGGGGTTAAATAGTCTTCATTTCCAGAACTTCCAGAAGTTTCATTAGTAGTGTCGCCACCATTCACACGATCAGCTGTTGTTTCATTGTGTCTAAAATTCAATAAACGAAACAATGTGAAGCAATGTGAAACTGCAGAAGTTTAGGTTTGAAAATATTGAGGGAAAACAAGAAGTTGCCACAAAAGAACCACTTCTTATTTCTTATTTCCCACAGTGTTTAATAAAAGAAATAGTACTGACATGTTTACACGGTTTGTCTATCCTTCAATCCCAGTATTTGCATAAGTATTGGCTCCACCCTTCACATGATCATCTTTTGTTTCATTGTTTGAACATTTTTTTTATGAAACAATGTGAAACAAAGCGCACACTCAGAATGAATGCTAGATTCTGTAAATATACATTAATCGCGGACGCTGAATAGATAATTCGGACTACTTCATTCGACAAAATGTAGTACAGTTGAATGTTCTGTCGGCTTATCCAGCAAATAAGTTTTGGAAATATTGCGTAAATAGAAGAAATACAAACCTATTATTCTTTTCCCACATTTTCGATTCTTTTTTAAGATGTATTCAAAGCTTAAACACCCCTGAAGTGTTCAGATTATTTCATTCGAATATTGGAAGATACAGGGCCCTCTTGAATGCATTATGCAGAGGATGGGTTTTGAAAACTGTGTGCAAAACATGAAGTTGCCATAAACGAACATTGTTTTATCACGAACAAAAATAATATATACTGACGTGTTTTCGGTATTTGTCGTGAATACAGGGCGTACACCATAGTAGTAGGAATCACTTTCCGTAGTATTGTCGTCACCATTCGCGGGATCATCTCTTACTTCATGGTATCTGAAATTCAGTAAACAGAACAACGTTAAACAATATAAAACAAAGCGCACAGTCATGATGAAAACACGATACTGTGAATATACAGTAATCGCGGACGCTGAATATACAGTAATCGCGGACGCTGATTATACAGTAATCGCGGACGCTGAATATACAGTAATCGCGGACCCTGAATATACAGTAATCGCGGACGCTGAAAAGATAATTCGGACTACTGCAGTCGATAAATGTTGATACATTGCACTCTTAAATGTTATTTTGCCTTATACAGCAGCTGCGTTTTGAAAATATTGAGGAAAAAGAAGAAATTGCCACTTTTTACTTTTCCCACATTGTTTTTATATAACAAAATTATTTTTATACAGTTCCAATAATTTCTAATATGTATTCAAAGCCTAAAACCCCCTGAAGTTTTCAGACTATTTCATGTATTCGAATATAGGAAGATACGGTGCTTTCTTGATTGTTCTGTTGCCTAATGCGACATATGAGTTTTAATAACATGCGGAGTAAAACGTAATTGCCGCAAACGAGCCATTTTTCTGTTCCAACATTGCTTCATATATCAAAATTTTACTGTAACATTTCCGATAATGTTCTAAGACGTTTCAAAGCCTTAACACTGAAGTGTTTGGACGATTTCATTCGAATATAGGAAGATACACACAGCCTTCTTGAATGTTCTGTCGCCTAATACAACCAATGAGTTTTGATTATATTGCAGAGATAATAGAAATTTCCGTAAACGAACAACTTCTACTTTTCCCACATTGTTTAATACAAATAATGATACTGACATATGTGTGTTAAATGTGGAGTATACATGTTCGTTATGTTCTACTCTTCCAGTACTTCCGGGAGTCTCATAAGTTGTCTTGTCTCCACCTTTCGCAGTATCAGCTTTGGTTTCATTGTTTCTGAAATTTAATACACTTCAATTCTTTATTCAAGTATTTAGGCCTCTGACTAATCAATATACGTTAACATTTAAAAAATAATACAGTATGAATGACACAATTGGAATGAGTTAAATTACAGGAACATTTAGTGAGATATATTCTAAAATATTGAAATAGTTATATGACTATAAACATACAAGTTAGCTATACAGTGTTAGAAGATATAATTCAGGCAAAATATAAGGTTTTTTAGATGTTCGATACCCCAGACAAAATTATTTTGATTTTATCAATTCAAACCATTCATTTATTTGTTTTACAACAGTATTAAGCTCTCTTTAAATATGTAAAGGGAGCAAACACTATGTTGCAGAATTTCCATCATCAAGCATGTGTTATTATTGCCCAAGATGAACGAATTGCCTTACCAAAACAAAACGTATGGCAGACATAGTAAGGTTCTGCCTTTGGGATTTTCCACATAAACGGCGCGAGTAATACATTGTGTCGCAATCGATGTAAACTAATTAAGAAGAGAAATTGCTCACAATCTCATAATGTTTTAAACACCTATAACTTATTATTCTTTCATTAATAGAGGTTTTCCTATGATTTACCGATGTGTCTTCTACACCGGATATGTTGTATGTCGGTAAAGGGGTTTAAAGCGAGTTTGCCGAATAAGAGTTCGACCATCAACACTAGTCTAGGACCGGAAACCGCACTGCGCATGTACCCGATCGAACGGTTATTAGTTGAACAAGGCAACGACTGAGAGGGTTATTTTTTCGTTATTTGTTGAGGTATTCAATACTGATATTTACATTTGAATTTGGGAGACAGTAGGAATATAGTATAATCATGCTGATAAATAGCAGGCAGTCAACATCTAACGTGACACATAACATGGCTGAGGTGTTTAATATAAATTTCAACAGTTTCAGGTTTTACCTGAGACGACCATCTTGTTACTACAGAAACATCATCGACCAGAGCACACTCGACGGTCTGAATGAAGTCGCTAAAGTGACGGCATTTCCTCTATCCATAGAGAGTTCGACTAAATTAGGGCCAAACTATAGCCGCTATAGTTTGTGACCGAACTCGCCCTTAAGGATTACCTGCGTCGTGTCCGTAGTACCACAATAACGATGACGACCAACACAATAACTCCACCGCTGACTCCACCAATGTATATCAATGTATAGGGAATGGAACTGGAACTGGAACTTGCATCTATAATAAACGTTTGTGCTTCATTAAGCCTTTCCGAAATAGAACAAATATACAGCAGACGACTTTGAAAAATACCTAAACCAAAATATGGATTTGTTCAATAACTGAAAGTATGATAATTTAATTGAGTTGAAAATATTGTGGATATGGAGACAATTTCTCCATTTGCCATAATGTTTTCAATTGTCGTCTACTGCAAAGGCGTCAGAAAGCGTGTGAACGTGGGAAAGGATTAACAGCTTCCGTAATCGGTTGATTCGTGTAGCATTAGCTCAAGTTCTAAAAGTGAACTGGCTGCCGTGTTGTATCTAAACCATACTTTAATAAACGACTTTCGATTCAAATTTATCGATACGTTGAAACTGTTTATGTAATGGCAATATCAAATAGAGATGTGCCTGAGCGACCAATCTCTTTCCCAGTAACTTGCTTTTGGGAGTAAAAACAAAGAAAACAATATTCATGTCTAGTTAAGGTGATATATTACACATTTTCGTATATTACTACATTATGTATCTGGTTCACATTCTGCAGAAAAAACCCACAACAACAACAACAACAACAACAACAGCCACTGAATATCCGAAACAATATATTATGCATACACTCTGATCAGGGTTTGCACTGTCCACTATCGACTACCTGTGTCATTCAAGAATGTTCTACTATGGAGTCTTAACACAGATAACATTATTATGGAAGAAACACTTACTGTTCATGATTTAATTATCAGTTGTGCCGAATGGGGATATCCTAATATTTGCCGAATCACACCCACTTCTCTCTGTGCCGATAAACTGTGGCCATGTTTAGTCTCGTGAAACCGCATCCAAGAATGATTTAATGTTTGGGGCGAACAAGTAATGCTCAAAATACAATATAAAAGTAACTAGTAAAGAAAAGACGAACAGATTGACTGCAGAACAGTGGCGACCAATACAACAAGTCGGAATGTGCATATTTACCTTCTTGACAGTGTGTTCCTCCAAAACCTGACATACACCCAAGCGTGCAGACGCCGTCTTGGTTATTACAATCTCCCTCCACACAGTGACCGCACAGTTCTGAACAGTTTATGCCGTACTTATTTGCACTGCATGCTATAAATACAGGGATAAAGGTTAAACACCTTTTCAAAATATGCTATTTAATTTGTCGCCTGTCTTGAAAATACCTGAGGATTTATCTTTTAATATTGCAATACTAATTTCTGAAAGGGAATGGAAATTGTTTTGGGAAACGGGATTTCAGCATCAACATAAACATACGCTCGGCCAATGTTAAAGAAAATGACCATTTAAAACACAAAACACTTCATAGTACTAATACATTTAAAACATCTATCACATTACAGACTTTATAAACATCAGCAGGGCTGAAAAAACACTTATAAATTGGTAAATAATAATCAATATTTCAATGTACAGTAAACCCTGTGCTAACGATCACCTTTGACTATTAATCCTCTGCCTATAACAACCACACGTTTAGTTTCGAAATTACTTATTTTCTGCATAAATTAACTTGTATTTAAGGACGACATGTGAACAAAGACCATACTGTTGCCTTCATATTGGTGTTACTGTTATTTTGCATATTGCTATATTGAAAATCGAGCACGATATCAATTTTACTACGCTCCGAGTAGTAAAATACAAAGCAACGTATCTCTACAGAAGTATAATTATATATGCCAATTATAACTGTTATATAAAAAAACAGACAGAGTATACACATATACATGTAAATGTTTTCAATAATGAAATCACACATTTGTCATATGAAATAAAATTTACGAATAACGGTTGAAAGACGTCGAACTGACATAGTTAGTAAGGTATTTGTAGGAGTAAATAAAAAATAAAAAATACGTTTCCGATTTCATTTTTTTTTCATATAGATATATAGGCCTATAAATGATTATTTTGTATATATTGCTACAATATGAAAAGTGTTATGCAAATATAATACTCGACCTATAATTTGAATTGACGTAATAGTTTACATTGATTTGTGCCTGCACGTATGCAAACATTATGATAATAAATGGCCAAAGGCAAAATGCTTTGCCGAAAATAAGTCAATAAAGTATTGAATTGAAAAATTTATAATAAAAAAGTACAAAACATACAAGCTATGCATATAAGTTATGCTCTATGAATATTTGCGACCATCATATTGTCTGTGTAAATTGAATGGTCACAAAAGGAATACATAACACGGTCAATCAACATAGAACAACAGTCAAACAAGTTCTAAAGACCACCTTGGAATAGCAATCGCCTGTTTATAGCAACTACAATATTAGTTTTCCCAAAATGACGCTACAATTGAAATTCCAGAATATTGCCTTCCCATGGATGGTATCTATACACAGGTTTCGCTGTTTATAGTAAAGTGACATTGGGAGGTATTGATAATACGATAGCAACCGACAATATTATTGGAAGCGCATCCATTTCAAGATACTTCAGACAACACTTTATATGTAGATATGTGACGTAGGGCGAGAAAACCAACAGTGTGGACTCTGCGTAAAGTATCGACCGGATCAGCCTTATCATGTCGCGCAGGTTAACCCGGACAGAAACATTTCGCCTCCTGAGGATTTTCTGTTTCAGGAATAATAACGCTATACCTATATCCCCTAGAGATGGAATGTGTCGGCCTGGATTAGTTTATGTGGACCGCGCAGGCTGATCTGGTTCGAAATATTACGCAGATACCGTAATGTTGGTTTTCTCATAGAACGGCACATGTGTGCTTGTAACATTAAACATGCGTAATATGTGTTCCCTTTGTCCGCTTTACGTGAGTTGACATACCACCTGTTACACGGTGTTATAATTTATCAGAATGAAACTAGTATCCTCCAGAAAATAATAGGTAAAACAACAGAATAACCGCAATGTTAACATAAATAAAGTAAACAAATATGGAAAAGGGAGTACTTGCAAACTGATAATCGTCATAATAATAACTTTTTTAAAATATCTTCGATTCGTTAGTGTTAAGAGGAAAACGCGTTAACGTTTACCTGTTATGAATCCTAAATATAGTCTACGTTGAACATTTAATTTTAATGAATATATTTTTATTATATGTTTATAAAAACTTAAAACTTCTAAGTTGTTTTACAGAAAACGTTGTGTAAAAAAAAAGAAACTGCTCATGTTGTAGTGATTTTTCCAACGATGTTTTTCAAAATCGCTCGCTTCAGTCTTAATATGTATTCTGTATTATATAAAGCGTTAGATGTACGAGTGTCTATAAATGGACCTGATATTAATCAGCACTCAATATACTATTCATTTAACATTACCTTCATTGTTGGGTTAACCCTTTCTCATGTTTTTTGGTGATTACAGCAACCTTTTTTTAAAATAAACTTAATTGCAAAAATGAGAAATGAAAAATAAAATAAAGAGCATATGTTATTTATCAAGGAGTGTGTTTCGATTTCCATTGCCGAATTCAAGCAACGCCTATCGTCAATCATTAATATAATCCATTTCTAATTTGCAACGATTTTACGCATCTGCAGCATACACCGTTTGAAACATTGTGGCAAAGCTCATTTTTAACCCTTTTCCTCATACGACAATTTTGCAGCAGACGACTTTGAACATATTTTGTAAAAATATGGAAAATCTCCGTAATTGAATGGATAACATATGACTAAAGGTGGAAAACATTGTTGCAAAAGGAGAAATTGCACGTTTTGTGCAATTTCTTCTTTTGTCAATATGTTTTCAAAAAGCCGTCTGCTGCAGAGGCGTCAGAAAGCGTCTATATAAGGGAAAGGGTTATTTAACTGAGATTTTTATATAGTTTTGCCTAAGTGTTTCGGAAGTCGCCTGACACGAGCGCTGTATATGTCTGGAAGGTTAATCGGTTACCAGATACACGCGACTCACTCAAAAGTCGACAGGTTTTTTTGTACAAAAAGGAGAATTTGCTCAACATATTTCGGATTCCTAAGATAGAATGTTAATTTTCAGTTTTAGTTTGAATCCCCACATAGAGATAAACTAGTGTTCTAATAGTGTCTTAAGTTAAATGTCAGTAAATTAACAAGACGGAGACGCGATTTCTATATTCATCCCTACCAAGTCAGGTGACACATAAACGAAAAACAAGTCCAAGGGAGATAAATACATCATAAAATCGAAATATGCTACTAAAAAAAAGTTAACTCCCATCACATGACTGGCGTTTTAATGCATTGCATAGGCGACTTGCACCGCTGTTTAAAAAATGTATACTCTTATTATATGCAATATATTTTCATAGCGAGCTAGGCCGCTCTGTATGGGAGGACAAACTGTTTTAACCATTTCCCTCATACAGACAACTTTTGAAAACAGTGTGGCAAAAGGGGAAATGCTCATTATGGGTCGTCTGCTGGAATGTTTGAAAACGTGTATGCAAATGAGAAAGGGATTAAGTTTGGTTTAGAGGAAAAACTTTGATCAAGAATTGTTCTTTCCTTTATAAAGTTTCAATCATTTGGCCAATATGTTTTAAAAGTCGTCTGCTACAGATGTTTATATGTTGGAAACGATTAAGTGGCATTACACACACAATGAACAAATCAAGATGTTGCACACATAAATAAAATATCTACTACCCGTTAAGGCTTCGGATAGAGGGACTCTACAAAAATATTTCGGGCGAACACTTTTTTCTCTGTTTTTTTTTAGAAGAGGACATTAATAGAATGCTTTCCATGAAGTTTCATCCCAATTGGCCAAGAAGTTAGGGAGGAGAAGTTGTTTGAAGCAAAAAATTTACGGACGCACAATCAAGGACAATTCACCATGACATAAGCTCGACTGGCTTTCAGCCAGTGGAGCTAATAAATGAAAACACAAAACAAAACAACACAATTATATACATACTTTAATAAAGTGATATTTACAGTTAATTAAAAACAAATAAAACGGTTATCCCCAGTCAAATACTATTCCAATGGGCTGCCCTGAGAAAAAGAAATATTTGTACTCTACCATCAGTGTTGCACGAGATCAACTGAACTATAGATATCAATAAGAGTACAAATTTACCCTTTCCCTCATAAAGATGCTTTTTGACGCCTCTGATGCAGACAGCTTTTTGAAAACAGTGACAAAAGATCAAAACAAGCAATTTCTTCTTTTGCCACAATGTTTTCCACCTTTAATCATAGGTTATCCATTCAATTAACCTTTTCCCTCATACTAAAATTCTGCAGCAGACAACTTAGAACCTATTTTGTCAAAAAATAGAAAATCTCTATAATTGAACGGACAAGCTGGAGATTTTCCATTTTTTGACAAATTATGTTCTAAGTTGTTTACTGCAGAATTGTCATATGAGGGAAAGTGTTAACCTTTCCATGGTATGGACAGCTTTTGGTATCTTTGCAAACAACAACCTTTTTGACTCAGTGATACACATATGGGGTCTATATTTCCAGCTGGTACAATTTCTTCCTCTGGCGTTTTCAAAGTCAGTGGTTTAAACATTTTAATATTAGGTTAATAGTAACCACCTTTCTTCCTGCGAAGGCATTTTCACGCATCTCTAGCAGACGACTTTTGCTAACTTAAAATGAGTAATTTGCCATAACTATATCAACTCTATTCAATAAATACCTTCATTTATGGAGAGTATTATCATTTCGTCAGCGGCACATTTGTTGTATGTGGAAAAGGGTTAAAGCTAATGTGGGTAAACATAGTGAGGATATCATCTTAAAATAAATATGAATGTTGGGTCTGCAGTACAGCACGACTAAAATTAAGACCCCTTATACCAGCTTAGAGAAGAAAAAAAAATCAAATACTTGTATCTTAACCCTTTCCCCCATATGACAATTCTGCAGCAGACAACTTTGAACATATGTTGTCAAAAAATAGAAAATCTCTATAATTGAATGCATAACCTATGACTAAAAGGAGACTGCAGAGGCGTCAGAAAGTGTCTATATAAGGGAAAGAGTTAAAGTCATGTAGACAAATACATGGACAAATCTGAATAGATGAAAGTTTCATTATTGAATGGAGTTGGAAACATTTTGCCAAAGGGAGAAATTTCTCATTAAGAGGAATTAATCCTATTGCTACAATGTTTTCAAGAGACGTCTACTGCAGAGGCATCAGAAACTGTCTGTTTGTGAGAAAGTGTTAATTAAATGGTGATGGGCAACTGTAAAGACCCTGATTGGTTTCAAGATTTTGCTAGTTGTTGATTTTCAGATTTGGATGTAAGGGTTTCAACTTCATGTTCCTCGATAATCCGATTCGTAGGCCGGTACCAGGAGACTTCACACAATCGCCACCTAGGGGAGATTTACCTGCAGTTGATGAGGCTGAAATAAAGATATAAAATATCATTGTAAATTGAGGCCATGAATACACCATAGTGAAAGTTCAGTGAAAACTATATATTTCTGTGTTTTAACCCTTTGCCACATATAGACGCTTTTTGATGACTCTGCAGCCGACGACTTCTGAAAAACAGTGTGGTAAAAGGAAACAAGAGGCCCAAGAAGGCGTTTTTCAACCAATCAACATGGTTTGAAGGAATCTGATAGAGGGTCACCCAAAGAACATTTCTACAAAATTATTTGA
>JAUELF010233490.1:0-13295 GCA_031471495.1 Clinocardium nuttallii
CTGTTTTCCATCTTGGTTATAGTGCCATAGATTCATAGAATACTCTGTAGAATAACTACTGATCAACATCTGATTGTCTAAAATGCCAACAGTTGTGCAGAGCTTTTGTAAAATTTCAACATCTCCTAATGCATTATGAGCTGCATAGCTTTCTTTTAAATAAATAGAAACAAGAAATTCTTGACTATAGTTATGAAGATCAGGATACAAGATCTTGAACAATAAGTATGTATCAATTATTCCTGTAACATACTGTTTAAAAGCGTTTGTTAAACGAACTATTTCAAATGCTCTAACAATTCGTGGAAAATCAAATCTTTTAAAGTTATGTCCAATAAGAACACACTGAACATGTTTTTCTAGCCAAGCCAGGAAGACTTGTAGCGCTTCTTTCAAAGGAAGTGTTGCTACTGGCTTACACTTATATAGAAGAACATGCCCATTTGTGGATAAACCTGTCACAGCAGACGCTGCGGGAACAATGTTTTTAGATGGCATGATGTATTGATTAAATTTGTCTTCTCCACAAATTGCAGCAATCTGAACAATGTCAGCGTCATAACCTAAGGATGATGTTTCAATATCACAAAATATCTTTTTAGAATTTGTAAATGTTTCTTCTGATAAATGTTCAGGTGCAGGTTGGACTCTAGGATTTGGGATTTCAGTGATATTAGATATATGAGTAGTAGCAACACCTGATTTGTATGTTGGGCCTTCTCGTAATTCTTTGGCAGCATTGTGTTTCTTATAAGCAAATTTCCTTTCTAAGCGCCTTCTTTTAAATGTCAAGGTGTTTTCTATATCATTTCTTCTTTTCCTTAAAGTGTCTTGTTTTTGAGCAAGATCAGCAAACACTCTACCAGGTGATAAACCAAGTGAAAGATTAACCTCATTTAAATATGACATACCAAGATTTTTTTGAGCAACAGCACAATCAACACGGTTAATTAAACTGGCAGATGCAGAATAATGTATTCTTTTTGGGGCTTTCGCTGCAATCATGTTATTAAAAGATTCGACTTCTTTTGTAGATCCACGTGGAGCAATTTTTTCAGCATTTTTAATGAAGACGTGTAAGATAGATTCAAGATCAGAACGAAGTATAACCCCAGTCAAAGGACGGCCATGTGGCAATCCATTGTGCTTGTAGTGTTCTGGATCTTGAATATATCTACACCATTCACCACAAGAGTCATGTTCACCAAATAAATGAGGGGTTATCTGTTTCAGTGATTGCTGAAATTGTTCTACATTACCTTGATTTTGACCAAGTGCATAATTGAAACACTTCTGAATGTGTTTTATAACCATTGTTGACAAAACTTTGTGTTTTTTCTGCAGAGTGTACAAGCTATTTCCTAAATGTTTGACAGTATGGTTAATATCACTCCATTTTACAATTTCATGAGAAAGTTCTTGTCTTATTCTGGCCATTGTAGTGCAGTCATCGTCCATTATGATAACCCCAACTTTGATATCTTCTTTTTCTATTTGTTTAACAAGGTCTGCTCCAACATCTGGCTCCATGGCTTTTGCACTCCCATTCCAATTTTTAAAACATGTGTGAGATGGTGGTACATTACCTTTATTTGCATGGTAATTGCAAAATTTACAGTCCTTGAGCCTGATACCATATGCACAAATCTTGCCTGTCCTGTTCCCGATCATAGTCCCCACACCCGATCTACTGTCATAGCATCTGCCAGATCCACGTTTCTGCCAGCCCATGTCATATTTAAATTCCCCGCTAACAGACAATGAATCTAAACATGATGAAGCATACGAATGATCTTGGCCCAAAAGAGAAGATTGAACATCAGTAAACTGGTGAATATTTTGCATAGACTGGTGGTCTGTACTTATGCTGGTTTCAAGCGTATTATTGACAGTGTTATTTTGATCAAGAGGAGTAACTGTTGTTCCATCACTGATATTTGAAGTAACATCTTGACAGGGAGCAGACTGACATTCATCTCTTCTACTAGTGTCATCAGAGCTATAAAAATAAACCATATGTATGAATGAATGTATATTTCTTTTATGGCTCATTGACAGCTAAAGCCCGAATTTAAATTTTATAACTCATGATCCCAGTCTATCTATCACTGTAACATTTCTATTTTTTCGCTAATTGTCAATCCAATGGTTGCAAGTTCGAATCCCAGCTCATTCAATGAAAGTCAATGCTAAAAGCCTCACTCAAGGCCCTCCATTGGGATCACAGTCTATGTGGTAGCAGCCAGTTGCTTGGAAAGATTGTTATGTGGCATACCAGTATGAGAAAAACCAGGAAAACATGGGTAGGTGAACATTGAGTGGCTGCCTTGATATGACTGAATTGTTGAAAAACACTTAAATCACCAATCAATCAAACAAATGTTATGTAAGTCAACAATGTGAACCAAAATACAAGTGAGCTCTAACTTGAAACCTTTCCCTCATACAACAATTTTTCTGCATATTTAATCAAAACATGGAAAATCTTTATAATTGAATGGATAACCTATGACTAAAACTTGAAAACATTGTGACAAAAGGAGAAATTGCACATCTTGTGCTAATTCTTCTTTTGTCACTTTGTTTTCGAACAGTCCTCTGCTACAGGGGCGTCAGAAAGCACTTAAATTCTTCAAAAAGCCTGGTTCTAAAAACTGGCGATGAAGTGAGCTTAAATTTATATTGGAATATAAACTGGTTTGTACCTTGACTGCTTTTTGATCTTACATTTTTCTTCTCTCAGAGCACTTCTGCAAGACTGTTTTGCAATAGACCTGACATGTTCACCAACCTGTGAAAAAATGAAAATTGTATAAAAAACACTACTTTACCAGTGTTATGTTGGATATTGTATATCATATATATATCTTGGGTATATGCCCTTTTACAGCAGTTCAATTTCCCCCTGTTTAGATGATGCCTGGTTTCTATGATTGTGTAACCAATTAATACAGCTCAAAATAATTCTGTATAGGATCACTGAAGTTAGCTATTTATTCAATTTTCTTTCATAAATTGTAATTTTCATTTTTTTTCATTTTGCCTGTTTCCTTATGCCACCTGACTGCCATGATTTTCAACCAATAGGTACAGCTTAAACAACTTTTGTAGAGGGTCACCAATGGAAAATTTCTACCAAATGATATTGGAATATTCAAGCAGATTCAGAGGAGAAGATTTTGAAACTTTGGAAATTTTGTCCTATTTCTGATGCTGCAATTTAAATCTTTGAACAATTTTGTGACAACACCCAGTTGCTATGTAACTGATCAACATGGTTTGAAACATTAGGAAGAGGATCACTGAAGCAAGATTCATATTCAACTTCTCAAATTTATAAAATCACTCATAAATTAAAATGGTATTTTCATTTTATTATTTTACCAATATTCTGCCAACCAACATTTCTACCATACTATATTGGAATCTTAAAAGCAGATTCAGACAAGAGAAATTAATCATAAAAAATCAACTTTGGCCTTCGGCTAAGGTGATCAAATAAAAGTATTTCAAGAATACATTTGAAAACACTGTGAAAAGGTAGAAATTGTTGTTTTGAGCATTTTCTACTTTGTCTTTGTTTAAGAGTCTTGTACTGCAGAGGCATCACAATTTGTATGAATGATAGAAAGGTTAATTTGGTTTTATATATGAAAAATGTTAATCCATAGTAACAAATTAAAAACTACCTCGCTCTGAAGTCTTTTCATTCTTTTATGATGAAGTCCACGAACACCAATTGCCGCCATGAAATTTGTGACATGCAAATGTCCTACTCCGGCATGGATCATTCCTAAAAAAAAGAGGCAAACATTTAGAAAACATGGAAACATTGAAAATTCAGGCAAAACTATGATATTACATTTAAATAAAGAAAATAAAAAATCCTTTATGTTTTTGAAGAATGAGGGAAAGGGTTGACTTTCTTTAAAATTAAACAAAGTTACTGTGAATTTATTGAAATCATTTGTTTCTACATTTTATGACATTATTTTTTATATCAGTGAATTAATTATGAAGGTTTAGGAGCTAATATGTTTGCATCATGATAGTTTTGAGTAATTTCTTTATTTGTCACAATGTTTTCAATGTTATTTAACCCTTTCGGTCATACGAAAATTCTGTAGCAGACGACTTTGAATATATTTTGTCAAAACATAGAAAATCTCCATAATTGAATGGATAATCTATGACAAAAAGTCGGAAATATTGTGACAAAAGGAGAAATTGCATGTTCTGTGCAATTTCTTTGTTTGTCACTATGTTTTCAAAAAGCTGTCTGCTGCAGAGGCGTCAGAAAGTGTCTATATGACGGAAAGGGTTAATAATAATGTTACCATTATACTTGTTTTGTGAAAGTTGTCAGAATCAACTGAAGCATATTTGCTTTATGTAGGAAAAAATTCAAACTTAAGATTCAATTTTGACCTTGTTGGTGTTGTGCTTCATTTTAGTTTAATATAAAGACTCAAAACAACAGGGGTGTGATATATTTGCCATACAACGTGGTCTGCTGTAGATATTTCTCATGAGGAAACTAGTTAAAACTATACTACTAGTAGAATGATTATGAATAAAAAGGGTTAATAGGTTTGCATAAGAGTATTAAAGGGAGATTTAATGGTAGTGTGTGTATATATTATATATATATGTACTAGTGTACTACAAGTAGAAAAGATGAAATGGTTTATTCAAGAAAAATGTTAGAATTAAATATATGTGACAGTGTTAACATTTATCCATCACCAAAAGCACTAAAAACTAATTTATTGCCATATACTTACAGGTCATCATTGCCTTCTGAAAGACAATTTCAAAAACACTACTTTATCATGGAAACATACACCTTCTATAATATGTGGATGTTATATTTCCCAGTTTTCTAGAAACCACTTTTTTCAGGTATTCCTTTTTTTAAGTGGAATTCATATTAAAACTGTTAATGCCGGACTGATAAATGAGCTAACAAACTACTGTTTCACTGTAGACTAATATCATCAAACTAAAGTCTGCAGATGTATTGGGTTTAATTTCAAAAAAGTACTATATAGTCCATAATATAAAATGTATTCATCCAGTTAATAGGAATAACACATACTAGTTTTGGTTTATTTTCAACATTTTTTAAAAAACCCAAAGGTATTTATAAACCAAAATAGATATATTTACCTAAAGCTGCTTTTGTATTTATGACAAAGGTCCGTGGTCCTCTGCTCTTCCCTTGTTTATGACGAGTGTTTGTATCAATGTTGTTCATTGTCCCACAGCTGCACTGAACCGAAAGTACTGACCCATATCCATACCTGGTCTCCTTCTTAATGTTTATTAAATTAAGTGCATTCTCACAATGTCTGCAGCATCTAAGTTGATCAATAATATGTCCCAGGTCAACAATCCTTCTTCCATTCTGCCAGCTCTGAAGCGTGTTCCCCTCCAAAGATGCAGCTTCTACTTCGACTGTATCGGAAACTTCCGGGAAATAAAATACGGCTCCGCTTCCGCCGGCTCTACGCTGTCAGTTAAATCAATAGGTGTATTACTGTTCCATTTTTGTAGTCGAGATGATGACAAAATACTTCTCTTTTCTTGTTGTGCCGTAACGAATTTTCCCTTTTTGCGAGTCATGTTCAAAACGCGTTCCAAAATATTTTGGCGAAGATGAAATCGATATGTTATTGTTATTGTTTAGCATAGAGACGCGCATTGCCGGTGTCCGTATTAGAATTACACAGCGTAAAAAATACAAACTATACTTTGACCGGTGTACGTTTTAGATACACACAGCGTGATTATAGAAACTGGCGCATACGCCTTTAAGTTAGTTTATAATTTAGAGTTACATGCGTTCAGCATATTTCAAAGTAGCTGGTACTAAGGAATTAGGTTTAAATATAAATGCTAAAATTTAGAGTTGTTCGCAGAACGTGCGAATATAATAAGTGTTACTGATGTATCACGCGCTATATGTATACTGAAAGTAAGTAAGGTACACTATTTAAAAGGTCATTAGTTCAGATGATTTGGAATTAGGAGTACGGTAAATGACTAATGTGTATTTCGAAGAATACAAAACTGTTGAGCACATATCAACTTATATATTCATGTACAGTAAAGAGTAATGTGTATTGCATATTGTGATCACTCGATATAGCGAGTGTATCGTTTGGAAATAAGTATATGGCCCAGAGATGGTCTTACTTTAATGTTAGAAAAGGTGCGTAGCCTTAAATTCCTAACATACATGGTATGGTGTTAACCAATGTGATTAACTTGTGTTTATATTAATAAAAGCAGTAAGGACAAAATACTGCGTAGTTCAGAATTGAAACACTAATAGTTATATAGTTGTGAATAGGAAACTTGAATCCAAAGTCAAGGATACACAAATTACCGTTTATGTAACAGGTAAAGGGGCTCTATATAAAGTGTTGTTTATAATGTTGAGGAGATCGGCCCTAGCCGCCGGCTCACTATGCTAATGGGAAATATGCTTTGATAATCAAATTATCACAATACTGTATCATTCTCCAATACTTAACATTTTTTTCCAAATATAACCAAGAATTGTCGAAGACCAGGAACTGTTGAGTTCACTGTATATTATAGTACCGGGTCATTCACGGAGATAAGCCATTTCAGGTCAATCCCATCCAGGCACTAACCACACTGTACGTTGTTTAACTCTGTATAAAAAGACAACCACTCCAACAACGTCACTATAAAAGCCGACATCTACAGCTCTACTGCAAGGCTGTAGAAGTGGCAATTGTATATATTCCCGTTACATAGCTCTGCATTTTATTACCATCAGGAATTTAATTTAGGTTTGCGAGATGTCTGATTGTTGTTGAATTTATATAATTTGTTAGTGCAAGTATCTCTGAGATATGAGCCGACCCGCGAGAAAACCAACAGTATGGCATCTGCGTAATGTATCGACCAGAATCCGCGCATAATGATCCGGCCGACACATTCCGTCTCAGAGGGACAGAGGTATAGAGTAATGATTCTTGAAACAGAAAATCCACAGGGGTTGAAACGTGTCTGCCCGGGTTAGCCTGCGCGGAATGCTTATGCGGATCAGGATCGACACTTTACGCAGAGGCCATAATGTTGGTTTTCTCGCGAGACGGCTCGTATTGAAATGAATGGTGTTTTCCAGTGGACTGCGTCTTCGGACGTATATGAATCAGGAAACGGGGACTTAGTTCCTTTTGGTAATAATTCATAGAGTGCGTTGAGACGATCCTGTTTACTGGAATAGTGTCGATATAGATAGTAGCCTTTAATCGCCGGCAGTGATATTGTCTTCACCCTGTTCCATATACAACAAACCTGCAGCAGACGACATTTAAAACGTATCCGAAAATAATTGGAAACTCCCTCTAAATGAAAGTACAATAATTAAATTGAAAACATGGTGACAACACGGAGATGCGTCAGATAGCGTCCTTGGAGCAGTCGACTATGTAAATAAATATGGATGTGTCTTGAAGATAAAGTAGTTATTTAAAAGAGTTGAAGACACTGTGGCAACGGGATATATTGCTTACCATGAGCATTTGTTTTTTCTTTAATCAGATTGTTTTCGACAGTAGTGTGTTGGAGATGTGGGAAATGGTTAAGTATATATGATTCATATGATAACAAATGAGCCGTCCCGCGAGAAAACTAACATTATGGCATCTGCGTAATGTATCGACCTGATCACCCTGCGCTGTCCGCGCAGACTGATCCGGGTCGATACATTCCGTCTCAGGGGGATAATTGTATAGAGTAATGATTCCTAAAACAGAAAATCAACATGAGGCGAAAAGTGTCTGCTTAGTCTGATCCGGGTCGATACTTTCCACAATGTTGGTTTTCTCGCGGGAAGGCTCAAATATTCGGTACAAAACATTAGTTTGTTCGGCGTGATTGATTGTGCTTTTTACAAGTCTGTAATACGTTTATGATTGTTGTTCGTATAGCACGTAAAGGAATAAAACACTTACCGTATTCCGATAACGATCCGCATGATGTACGTATGTCAGCCGTACGAAGGAATGGGTGTCTATAAACTAGTAGGTAATAATTTCATGCTGAACGGAAAACATGAATAGATTGCCTGGAAGTATCAGAAACCGTTATTGATATTCATTAAAACCGTCTGAAGGCTTTCTATGGTATAGCACCTTAGGTCGTTATAAACTCGGTTTATTTCGTTTCTCTTCGCATTCCATTTAAGTTGTTTGTACTTTCTGGTAGTAAATTATCTCTGCTGTCAGAGGTTAAGCTGAACTTTTAATAGTCTGTAATCTTCAACATCTCAATGAGCGTTAAAGAACCCGATTTGGTGTTTTTCAAATTAAACTTTACTATTCCGGAAATGTGTTATAAATCAGAGACAATAGTTGCGCGGGATAATAAGTAATCTCTAAAAAAGTAAAAATGAATGTTCTTCGGATATATCCAAAGATCTCCATGTTCCTTGTTTGGGATTGTTTGTGTGTTTCCGCCGCTTTCAACATGTTTTCAGATATATCACGACGTTAGATGGACATAACATAGACTAAAGAGTTCTTTCGGAATCCCTGACGAAGTCCTAGAGCGGAAATATTGAATCAAGTAGTATTTATATTCGTTATATCAAGGTGTATAGTTTAGCAGTATATGTGTGGTCATTACATACCTCTAAGAGCTACGGTTGAATTCCTAATATTCCTGTAGAAGTCTTTCGGAATCCCTGACGAAATACCCAGAGTGGAACTATTAAATCAAACGGTATATGTATTCGTTATATCAAAGTGTCTCGTGTATAGTTTAGCAGTGTTTTTGTTGACATTACACTCCTGTAGGAGCTACGACTGATTGTTATATGAGGCATTGCATCAAAAAATGTACAAGTTGGCATTTCTGAACATTGTCGGTTCAGATAATCTTGTCCAACTGCTCTGTCTTATCATAATCTACACGAGTTGACATAATCTTGTTTAATCAACAGGCTGATGTGGGTCTATACTGTTCACAAAATCAAAATTTTACAATGTCCCCTTCACAGGCAAAAATAGTGTAGACTATAGAGATGGCGCGACTTCCAAACGTTTCAAAGTCCAGAAGTTTGACCTTCCTGAGACATGATTCCCTATTTATCGTTCACCAACTAATGTGTATCAATCGAGATAAGGGCTACATTATATGTTCTTAATTAACCCTCTCCCTCATACGACAATTCTGCAGCCGACGACTTTGGACATATTTTAAACTGGGAAATCTCTATAATTGAATGGATAACATATGACATAAAGTGGAAAACATTGTGGCAAAGGGAGAAATTGCACGTTTTGTCTTTTGTCACTATGTTTTCAAAAAGCCGTCTAGTGGAGAGGCGTCAGAAAGCGTCTTAATGAGGGAAAGGGTTATCTCTTTTTCGACTTGCAGACGCATCTGCAACAGTTGACTTTTGAATACGTTGTGGACTAATTGTTCAATATATAATTAAAGTGCAAATTCTCATTTTGCAACAATGTTTTTAACTGTATTCAATAAGTATACTGTTCTATTTCAAGACGATCCATGTTTTTAGGTGAAGGTTTTCAAAGTCGTCTGCTTGTGATTTGTTGTAGTGGCAACGGGTTACATTTACATTAGTTGACTCTCAAAACTAAAATTGAAGGTACCCAATAGAACAATCATTGTGGGTACCTACACGCGCGTGGTTAGGTTAGAGAGATTTTGGGAAGAAAGAAATAATAATAAAACTCGCTTATTTATTGTTGTTGTAGAACTATTTAGTTTACTGTGAAATGTTTTCTTAAAACTGGATTGTGAAGAAAAGGGATGTGGAATCCTCGATATCAAAGTTACTCGAGTTCAAGAAAAGGTTAAAGTCATTCAATCGGTATTCGTCCATCGTGGCAATATGGCGTCCATACATGGAATTTACTTTTCAGTTGGCGTGTTGTTTCTAATAGAAGCCACTTGTTGTCTTCAACAAGTAAAGGATGTTGAATATAATGAAGATGTGTATGCTGGAATGACATATCGAGAGATTATTCTGAATGTTATAAAACAGAATAATGAGTTGGTGAAATTGGTTCGGAATCTAGAAAGCTTGAATGTACGACAACAGAGCGACATTCGTGATCTTCACACAACCGTTCAGAAACAGCAGAGACAAATAGATCTCCTTGATCGGGTATTTACAGACAAGAACCAGACAGTTAAAGCACAAGAATCGATGGAAACTGAATTGAATACGGATGATAATCAACAGGCTGTGACAGGCGAATATGTTGAATTACAAGGTGAGCACCTATCTGAATATTTTTCTTCTTATTATTATTCTCCTTCTTCTTCTTCTTTTTTTTCTTCTTCTTCTTCCTTCTTCTTCTTCTTCTTCTTCAACTTCTTCTTAATCATCTTCTTATTCCTCTCCTTTTTCTTTTTTTCTTCTTTTTCCTCCTCTTCTTCTTGTTGTGCAGGTTTTATTCATTTTCATTCCATTTAGTTTAAAAAAAAGAAGATATTATTAATTACGACCTTCCCCTGATACAGACGAAAATTGCCGCATTGGCAGCCGATTCCTTTTTCATAACTCTTCACGGTATTTATTTCTAAACTAAACGGACAGTTTCATTCCCTACAGCGCGCATTACAAAACGTGCATTTCTGTTGCAGGACAGCTCCGGCACAGACGACAAACTGGGACAGTCAACAAAGTTGCCTTCTTCGCTACAGCAACGAACCATCTCTACCATCTTGCAGCAGGACAAGTTTTAGAATTCCAGAATGCCGTAACAAATATCGGCAACGCATATAGCTCGTATACGGGGGTCTTTACCGCGCCATACGCCGGTACCTACGTATTCTCTGTGTCGCTAGTGGGTAATACAAACACTATAGGACACTATTACGTGGCAAAAAATCGCGTTTCAGTTTCACAACTCATTCTTTACGGTCCTGGTTCCCCACATGCAACAATGAGCCATACTGTCATACTAGAGCTAAGACGAGGGGATGATGTCGAAATACGAAACTTAGATGCTGGCGAGACTGTAAATGGCGATCATTTCTCCTGCTTTTCCGGGTTTCTCCTTTATACTTATTAGATATTTATCGGTATCGTAGGTTAAACTAATTGTTAATTCAATGTTGTTTGTATTGTGCGGACAAGGAAGGCATGCCCTTTGTATTTCGAAATAAAAAAAGATTGAATTACAGTTTGAAATGAAAAAGACTCGAGTATCTCTACCTTTAGTCCATGTTCTACCAGACATCTGATAAATACATCGTCTCCCACAGACTCAGTGTGGATATCTAAACAATTTAGGTTCATTAGAATCAGCGCTGCTATCTTTACAATTCAACTCTAAAAAATTGGGTTCAATAGAATCAGCGCCGGCCATCTTTACAATTCAACTCTAAACAATTAACTATACATATAAAAAAACTTCTAAATTATACAAATTCCTATATATTTTTTATTAATTTTTAATAAAATTTTAAATGGACAACATTGTTTTGTTTTAAATAAGACCTTCAAATCGTCAGTCAGTCTCTTTAAATAGAATTTGAGAATTGAGCCGTCCCGCGAGAAAACCAACATTATGGCATCTGCGTAATGTATCGACCAAATCAGCCTGCGCTGTCCGCGCAGATTAATCCGGGTCGACACATTCCGTTTCACAAAGTATATGTCCGGACTAGCCTGCGTTGATGCTCAGGCTGATCCGAGTCGATACTTTACACAGAGACCACAATGTATGGTTTTCTCGCGAGACGGCTCACTTGGTGTTTGGAATCGAAATAATCAAGCAAACTAAGTATTTGGATCGGTATGGTCAACAAAACGAGTTGTCTTTACAGCGTGTTGCTAGCTCCACTAATCCAAAGGGCACCGCCATTATTGGTGTATATCTGTCCCGATAATGTCGGTGTAATTGTGGGAACAAATAATTGTAGACTTATGGATGTCGCCAGTATAGCTACTGGTTGATTAGGCAAGAAGAAGATCTCGAACGTGATTAATTAATTTCATTTAATAGGAACCTTCCAATGAGCCAACAATGTGATTGACATTTTCACTTCATTGCATTTTCTGAAGCTGTAAGCTCTTACCATTGAAATGTGATTCCTGAAACTGAAAATCCGCAAGAGGCGAAAAGTGTCTATCCGGGTATGCCTGTGTGGCATGCTGATCCGGGTCGATACTTTACGCAGAGTTCACACTATTGAATTTCTCGCGAGACGGCCTAGACATTGATTATCGCCAAGCTACGCCGCTGTTTTATGAAGCGAAATGTTCGTGTCACTGTTCTATCGCTTACAAATATATAGGCCTATCCATCCAGTAGTAACAGAAGTGTTAGTAGTAGTAGCAGTTGTGTAGTAAGGTAAAAGTAACAGGAGTAGCGTAATTTAGGGGAAGGTAAAAGAAGCAACAGTAGCGTAATGAAGGGGATGGTAAAAGTAATGTTTGTAGCAGAAGCGTTATGTATGGTAAGGTAAAAGTGGCAACAGTAGTGTAATTTATGGAAAGGTAAAATTAGGAGCAGTATTGTTAGTTGTAGCATAGTATCGTAATTTAGGGTAAGTAAAAGTAGCAGCATTATTGTAATGTATGGTAAGTAAAAGTAGGAGCAATATTGTTAGTTGTAGCATCAGTATCGCAATTTAGGGTAAGTAAAAGTAGCAGCAGTAGTGTAATGAATGGTAAGTAAAAGTAGGAGCAGTAGTGTAATGAATGGTAAAGTAAAAGTAGCAGCAGTAGCGTAATGTATGGTAAAGTAAAAGTAGCAGCAGTAGCGTAATGTATGGTAAGTAAAGGTAGCAGCAGTAGCGTAATGTATGGTAAAGTAAATGTAGCGGCTGTAACGTAATGTATGGTAAAGTAAATGTAGCAGCAGTAGCGTAATGTATAGTAAGTAAAGGTAGCAGCAGTAGCGTAATGTATGGTAAAGTAAATGTAGCAGCAGTAGCGTAATGTATGGTAAGTAAATGTAGCAGCAGTAGCGTAATGTATGGTAAGTAAATGTAGCAGCAGTAGTATAATGTATGGTAAGTAAAGGTAGCAGCAGTAGCGTAATGTATGGTAAGTAAAGGTAGCAGCAGTAGTATAATGTATGGTAAGTAAAGGTAGCAGCAGTAGCGTAATGTATGGTAAGTAAAGGTAGCAGCAGTAGTATAATGTATGGTAAGTAAAGGTAGCAGCAGTAGCGTAATGTATGGTAAGTAAAGGTAGCAGCAGTAGTATAATGTATGGTAAGTAAAGGTAGCAGCAGTAGCGTAATGTATGGTAAGTAAAGGTAGCAGCA
>JAUELF010233500.1:0-13295 GCA_031471495.1 Clinocardium nuttallii
ATAGCATTAACAGCACCAGTTTATTACAACTTAAAGCAATATGTGAAATAGCATTAACAGCACCTGTTCATCACAACTTAATGCAATGTGTGAAATAGCATTAACAGCACCAGTTTATCACAACTTAAAGCAATATGTGAAATAGCATTAACAGCACCTGTTTATCACAACTTAATGCAATGTGTGAAATAGCATTAACAGCACCAGTTTATCACAACTTAATGCAATATGTGAAATAGCATTAACAGCACCAGTTTATCACAACTTAATGCAATATGTTAAATAGCATTAACAGCACCAGTTTATCACAACTTAATGCAATGTGTGAAATAGCATTAACAGCACCAGTTTATCACAACTTAATGCAATGTATGATTTTAAAGCTACACTTATCAATGCTCATTGGATATAGATGTTTAACATTCACAATGCCGTTAACAAAGTGTTAAAACAATGACAATATCCAATACTGATTACCGGATTATCATTATGTAACACTTTTAATGATGTAAAACAAACAAACATAAATCCCTTTGCGGATTACTTTAATCGATTATCCATTGGTTAATTTGATTTTTAACATTCACACTTCCATTAACACAGTTTGACTGTAACATATATATATATACACACACACACCTTCGACTGTTTGAATATTTATCACAAATGTTTAATGTAAAATGCAGAAACACAATTGCAAATTAATTACTTCTTTGAATTTACACTAGACGACATAGAAATATTGATACAACTGATATAGCAAGACGAATTTTGGTGCTAAGCATCAAATACGCCGCGCATGATTTAAAAGTATGACTTAAGGGAAGCAGATGCACTTCAGTACATTTAAATAACTGTGCAAACGGATAGGATGTAAATATTCTGAAAAAGAAGGCCACATGTCTCTATATTTTATACAAGAAGGCCAATATGTACCTTTATTGCTCACCTGGCTACCAAAGTCTATAATTAAATGTTATCAAGAGCAAATAGGGTCAATGTTGACGTAGGGATTAGACATTTTATATGCTATGATCTATGTGATATTAAGCATGTAAATTTAGTCGTGAAAGGACAAGTTTAGTCTTCAAACTATTTGGTTTAACATCTTCTGCAACTATACTGTGTCATACAAGCTGAAGTTTCTTGATTTTTACCAAAAAACCTTTTTTAATCTGCACTAACTAGATCAATTAGATAAAAGGATAAATATAGATGCTGAAATATTAACAGATATTGACTTACGTGTTAATGCCTCTTGTTTTAAGTTAGGTGTGGCACAAGCTTTGGAAGGAGAGGGGAAAGACTATTCTCCTTCCAGTTCAGCAGAAAAATGGTAACACAACGGAGTATATAAACAAAAAATGCAAAGTAATTTCAGGGACCCTATATTACATTTAATATAGGGTCCCTGAAGATATGTATTATCAAAATTTAGCATTTATGAAATTAAAAGTAACAAATCTGTATGGGGAGGATCGTTTAAAGTTTTGAAATACAACAGAAACAAATAGGAAAAACATCCCCTGAGAAACCTTTCTGAGCGTTGATGAACAGTAAACCAAACAATTAAACAAGTGTAGCCTAGTGAACTCCGTAAACCAACTTATAAAAGAAGCGTAGTCTAGGAAGTTGGGGAATAGTTATTAAATACAAATTGAATGTGTCTAAAGTTTTGTAATGACGGTAGAAGATGTACACATTTTGTATCTTGTTGTTTCTTAAATCAGTATGATACAATTTATTCATCCATAAAGGTTGTGTTTTCAAACATATTACTGAGCTTTTCTTAACAATACTATGTATTGGTTGCTCCCTTTTCGATTACGTCACCCCATGGTACAAAATTAAAACCTATCCCATACTGACGCAGCACTTCCACGCGGCATCGATACTGTTTCCTTATAGGTATGATTATAATAATGCTAGTATGCTTAAATGCATATCTCCTTTGAACAGCATGTGTATCAAACGTTTAACTTATTTTGCCTCTAATTGAATTAAAGCATATGATACAGAAAAATGCTCTTGTATCTTTCTTACGATAATCAACACTGCTGTTTGTATTTGTAAATAATAATTGCTGATATTTGCAGTTCCGCATTTACCTTTGCTATTACATAAATTTTCCATCAATTCCTTATAACTTGTCTTACAATTGTTATAATTGTTGATATTGTACAAAGTAATGATCACATTTGTTCAAAACGATATTGAAATAAAATTGTTCTTCTTTTATCTTTTTTAAAACTAAAACTACAGGTGTTTTGGACGATACACAAATCACAATCAAGTACGCCGGTCACTCTTCGATAAGTGTGTCCTATAGCGGAAATACGTACGGCCCGGGAAGCACGCAGACTGTCACTGTTGACAGATATGACACATACCAGGTATGTCGGACATGCACTCACAGTTTACCTTAAATCTATTTGTTTAGTTGAATGATGTTTTTACGCCGTTTCAACACTATTAAATGTTTATTCCGGTGTTTCTATAGTAAATTACCAGTACGACTGGTGTTATTTATCTATTCCAGAGTAGATTACGAGTACGACTGGTGTTATTTATATCTATTCCAGAGTAGATTACCAGTACGACTGGTGTTATTTATCTACATGTATTCCAGAGTAGATTACACGTACGACTGGTGTTATTCATCTATTCCAGAGTAGATTACGAGTACCAGTTATTTATCTACATGTATTCCAGAGTAGATTACACGTACGACTGGTGTTATTTATCTATTCCAGAGTAGATTACCAGTACGACTGGTGTTATTTATATATTCCAGAGTAGATTACCAGTACGACTGGTGTTATTTATCTATTCCAGAGTATATTACCAGTACGACTGGTGTTATTTATCCTGGCAACCATGCGTCGGTCATTATGTGATCCCCACAAGCCTGTGCGGCTTGGTTGCGTGCACATTTACCTAATAAAGTGTGTTACCCTAATGGGTTTTAAGGTAGAACAGCATAAGTGGATTCAGCAATTTCCGTTTAAAACCGTTATAGATCGGTATTTCCCGTGCATATCTTCGACGGACCTGTCTCTTGCTTGCTACACCATGTCCAACGGGTGTCGCGAATATTGCTGTGTGCTTGACCTTAAAGTGTAATGGTAAAGACAGATAGATTACTGCAGTCAAGACACACGGATTGATTACCATCGTCGCTATAAGATGAGCTATAGCCGCTCGATTACATAAATATAAATATACTCCCTGTGTGGTATAATTAGAGTCGTCTGATATGGTCATTCGTCATAAATAAACAATCAAAAGCTGTAAAATGGAAGTTTAATTAAGCAATTGCTTCCCATCCCATGATGTTTACCAATGTCGTAGCTACAAGTCTTCGTCATAGATGAACACACGTAAGGATTCTATTGGATACCAATATGTTTTGCGTTAGTACGTGAGTATAGCCGATGTGCACGCGTGAAGTTACTAAGGTTTGCGTTCGATGTACATACATATTTGTTTTCTTTTTCTGAACATTCAGAAATATTGCACTTGGTTAACGTGGTTTGGTCCTTTCTTATAAAAGACACATTGAAACGCATTTGCAGCAGACGACCTTTCCAAACATTGTTTCATAATAAGCAATTTCTCTTTTAGCAACACTGTGCGAAATTTCACTTGTAGTCTTACATGCATATTATGAATCAGTCATGTCGCGCTTTCTTTTTCAACACAGTCGCTTACTTCCGGGGATTTGACTGGTACATACGTCACTGGTGATAAAAAATTCGCGTTCATGTCTGGTACCGGTTTAGCTGGTGTGGCACCTGGTAGAACTGGTGATCATCTTGTAGAACAGATGCTTCCTGTAAACACATGGGGGGTTGATTTCGCCATTGTTCCAATTCCCGCGAGAACTACAGGAGATCACGTGAAGTTTTTGGGATCTGAGGACTCGACGAGTGTCGTGGTGCAGTGCAGCGGGGGCTGGTCGTAAGTTATTTAATGGTATCCACCTAATAAACACCTTTAAGCCTTTCCCACATACAGACGCTTTCTACTTCCTCTGCAGCTTTCGAAAAACTTATGAAAAAGGACGGAATTTTGTCACAATGTTTACAGCGCTATTTTCATAACAAGAAGTAGTTCCTATTACTTTTCTAGATATTTGCAAACTTTCGGCTGCAGAGTTTGTATTTTGGAAAGGGTTAAAGGATATTTGCCAAGAATGCCAATAACGTACACATGTAATAATGGCCAATTTGTTCGCATTTGGGTCGTACCGGTTTTTAAAGTCTCAAATGGCGACCAGAGATATCCTGATCAGACTACGTGGAGGCGTAGATGGATCTTGGTCATAGCTAATCTGAGAATCATGAAGGAATGATTGTGTGTCATATGGCCAAAGTTATGCTTTATTGTCTTCAGCGTTTGAAAAATAGTAACACTTGGCAGAACAATCTCATAATGAACGGTGCTAAATGAAAACAAACTTAACATAATTATTACACTAAAAAGACCTGTTTGCGCATTATTGTTAAGGACACAACTATATATTGCATCACAAAAGTACTTTTTAAGGAAAAATAAGGACATTAATGTCGGTACAATGTCGGTACTATTTAAGGACGAATAAGGACATTACTGTCGGTACTATTTCAGGAAGGATAAGGACATTAATGTCGGTACTATTTAAGGAAGAATAAGGACATTAATGTCGGTACTATTTAAGGAAGAATAAGGACATTAATGTCGAAACTATTTGACGAATAAGGACATAACTGTCGGTACTATTTAAGGACGAATAAGGACATTACTGTCGGTACTATTTAGGGAGGAATAAGGGCTTTACTGTCGGTACTATTTAAGGAAGAATAAGGACATTAATGTTGGTACTATTTAAGGACGAATAAGGACATTACTGTCGGTACTATTTAAGGAAGAATAAGGACATTACTGTCGGTACTATTTAAGGGAGAATAAGGACATTAATGTCGGTACTATTTAAGGACGAATAAGGACTTTACTGTCGGTACTATTTGAGGACGAATAAGGACATTAATGCCGGAACCATTTAAGAAAGAATATGACATTGAAGCCGGTACTGTTTAAGGAAGAATATGGACATTTTTGTTGGTTCTATTTAAGGAAGTATAAGGACATTAATGTCAGTTCTATTTAAGGAAGAGTAAGGACATTTATGTCGTTACTATTTCAGGACGAATAAGGACATTAATGTCAGTACTATTTAAGGAAGAATAAGGACATTAATGTCGGTACTCTTTAAGGACGAATAAGGACATTAATATCGGTACTGTTTCGGATATTTATACCGTTACCATTTCAGGAAAGTTATAAACATTAATACCGTTACTGTTTCAGGGAGAATACACACATAGTGTCTGTACTAGTTCGGGAAAGTTATAAACATTAATACCGTTACTATTTCAGGAAAAATATGAACATTAATGCCGGTACATTTGACTGGGATCTAACACCATCCAACCAAGTCTGCCATGTCAAGGCCACAAAGCCTATTCAAGTTATGTTACTCGTCGTCAGCCAGGTGTCCAGCAAGTATGTGTGTCCACATGTTCTTTATTTAACAAATGTATGCAATATTAAAATAAACACGTATGAAATGTGTATTTTAGTCAAAAACGTCATATTGAGGGAGAAATGAAACCACTTAAAGTTTAATAAAGTGCATGCACAATGCCGTCCCGCGAATTGTGGATCCTGCGTCAAGTATCGACCCGGATCAGCCTAAGCATGCCGCGCAGGCTAACCCGGACAGACAATATTCGCCTCCTGTGGATTTTCTGTTGTTTCGGGAATCATTTCTCTATACCTCTTCACTCCTGAGACGGGATGTGTCGGCCCGGATTAGCCTGCGCGGACTGCGGGCCAATACATTATGCAGAGGCCATTTTGTTTGTTTTCTCGTGGGACGACTCAAAGGTCAGGATCAGGTCAATGTTGTATGATAATAGTATTGTTTAAAAGTTCATTTTATTGGATACGCTTAGAAATTCCGGCGTAAATACATGCACCAATTTACGCGGGGAAACAACGCGGCATATTTGAAGTTGTATTGGACTGAGAAAAATACTGTACAAAAAGATGGTAAAAACATTCATACGATTTAAGTCAATTTTATTTCCTGTGTTCTTTACTTTATTGTAAACATTTAGATTTATCAATCATCTAGAAAAATGATGAATATGCTAAGGTATCTTTACGGGCATTACTTATAGTTTGCTACTCGGAGTGGAAGGAAATTGTTATCTCTCTCGAATTTCCGGTCTCTTGAAAAAAACACCGAAGCGCCTCGTAGTAATATACAAATCGACGTATCGCTATGAGACATGCTTTTTTCGTGAGTTTATATACCTGCACATTTTCACGCACAAATACAACATTATAATTACAATCTACGTACTTGTCTAAGAGAAATACGGTACCAAATATCGCAATGTTACTTCCCTGACAAACATGTATACTGCCAGTATATTACGATGTCGTGATGTATTTAAAATAGGCGTTACACTGCACACATAGAAGTGGGTTAAACATTTTATTTCTACAGTGAGCCGGCTGATCCATCGATGATCACCATTCCGCCTATGGAACAATATGCAGCTGATTATACCTTTGCCACACCAAAATATTCTTTCGGTTTGTACCAGAATTTCTTTATGTTCGTTGTAAAGAAAACTGAGAAGAGTGGGTTGAAAATCGACGGGAGTGCCTTCCCCACTGGCACCGTTTATACTGACATTCCTAACACGGATTACTGTGGAGGGTTTCTGGAGGTAAGATTATGAATGCAGCTTTTCCGTCGTGAATGGCGATTTCGGGTGTTATTACATCGCCGCAGCAGGATCACATAAAGGCATATAGAAATAGTACCAGTGAGAATGCCATTCAATTTCTCTGTCATTTTGATCTTAATAACGTTCACGCTCCATTGCTGATTGCTCGACTGGGCAATCAGAACTTCTACTTCACTGTTTTCAAAAGAGATGTCTTCTATTAAATGATTCGAGTTAAACGGTATATTCGAATTATCACATGTTCGAGTTTAACGGTATACTCGAATTATCACATGTTCGAGTTAAATGGTATACTCGAATTATCACATGTTCGAGTTAAACGGTATACTCGAATTATCACATGTTTGAGTTAAGCGGTATACTCGAATTATCACATGTTCGAGTTAAACGGTATACTCGAATTATCACATGTTCGAGTTAAACGGTATACTCGGATTATCACATGTTCGAGTTAAGCGTTATACTCAAAGTATCACATGTTCGAGTTAAGAGGTATACTCGAATGATCACATGTTCGAGTTAAGCGGTATACTCGAATTATCACATGTTCGAGTTATATCGGTATACTCGAATTATCACATGTTCGAGTTAAGCGGTATACTCGAATTATCACATGTTCGAGTTAAGCGGTATACTCGAATTATCACATGTTCGAGTTATACGGTATATTCGAATTATTGCATGTTCGAGTTAAGCGGTATACTCGAATTATCACATGTTCGAGTTATAACGATCCCATTGTACTTGTGCCGCATGTGCAGTCGATTACCTAACGGTGGTCCACCACCTCTGACAGGACTCGAGCTCATGACTGAATGGTCCAATACCATCACAAATTAGCGAACAGGACAGCTCCATATCAAACTGTTAGGATGCGTTGACCGATCTTGTTCTGTCTTTATCGTAAATGTTTTACTGTTAGTTTACATATAGCGCCAATCATTATCATACATGTTTCTGACTCGGCGAAAGCATTCGTTTCTGGAAAAAACAAATATTGATATGTTATCCTTCGCTGGTGATACAATATATATATATATATATATATAAACTGTACACATAATACACACGATAATGAACTAGAATCCCATATCGAATCCATGTTAATCACCGACTCGGAAAAACGTCTTTGTTAGAATGTGTGTCAAAATATGATTCAAATTACGACATGCTCTTATTTATTTATTGAGTATGTACCTATCAACTATTCTAAAATACCACACACAGTGTTCAATTAAAAGAAAACGACGACACATGTTGAACAGTTTTGGTATCAGCTTCATGTGCAATTCAATTGAAAGCAAAAATTAATTCGTGTTTGTCTCTATTAAAATAATAATAAGTAATTAAAACTTTGCATATTTATTCCTGATTTAATTCATATTTGTTATTTAATCACAATGAATCGACTACGTAGATCCATTTTAACATTACTTTTACCATATAACCAGACAAACAACTTTTAAAATAAAGAACCGATAGATCAATGGGTGTGGATAAAACAAGTCCAAAGAATCGGTCCAGGAAACCCATTCATTGACCTTAGAGCAGCTAAGACCAGTGGATATCCTGATCAACTTGCATATATATACTCACAACTAATATTTCTGCAATGTTTGTAAATTGACCATAGACAAAGATAAAAAGTGGGGAAACCCCGAGTTCATTGAGTGATTCTTTATAGGTACGCTGTTAAATGTGTTTTTTATGCGGGGAATTCAGCTATGCTAAGTTACTAATCATATCTAAAAGTATAAAAATTAATTTGAAACCATTTTTTGTTTGAAAAAACATCTTGTCATAGCGTTTGTTGTATTTTTACACAACGCGTAGAAATGTTCACTTTACTCCCTAGTCATAGCGTGTGTTGTATTTTTACACAACGGGTAGAACTATTCACTTTAATGACAATGTGTATCACATTTAAAACACATGGCTGTCAATGTTCAATGTCACTAAGAGCTCATACGTTTGTATTTATGCTTTTAACACATAATGAACTCTACATGTATTTAGTTAATTAAACGCTCCACTGTGTGTTACATCCCCCGCATTTCAGTACTTCAGTACTTTGATTTTATAATTGTTTGATTATATGTTATTGTATGTATTCCTGAGGCATCGGTCAAATGGTTTGAACGAGTTCACGCGACTTTAGCCGATCGATTTAGAGCCAACCAGTGTGAATGATTTTCGTTGTTTTCGGTTTACAGGTTGCCGATGGTACCCACACAGCTCGTCATGACTCGCCAATTTCCGTATTTGGAGGTTTCATGTACGGTACGGGGGCCTATGAAACATACGGTATGCCAACGGGACTACGTCTGTCTCCTATTAACAGTGTAAGTCAATAATACTATGTTTATCTATAAACAAGTGTGTCAATTATGTTATTCTAAAACTGTTGAAAGCAATTATAATTACAGTTAGCACGAGATTGCTTTTAGCGGGTACAATTACAAGGTGTAAGTATTCTCGTATAATACGTTCAATGCAAATACAAATATAAAATATGACATTTTACTTTTACTTTTTGCACGTTCCATCGAGAAATATTGATGACATCTTTCGTAATTGATGATTTGATTTTGATAGCAGTAATTGTGTTTATATTACGCTAATATGTTAGTTAGTTACAAAACGAAATATCACTCTCCATTAACGTCGTATATACATTGAACTTTCGTCCTATATCATATAGCATGATATATTGCACATAACCGTGTTTTGCATTTTATTCGCTTCACTATCCGTATATGTTAATTTACAGCCATGTTCCCCAACTACGACTGTACTTGGTGATGGTATTGATAACGATTGTGATGGAAGGATTGACGAGGAAATTTGTACAGTCACTCCAACTATAGGTAAGGTATACATGTATACGTGTCGGGCAATTGAAAATAAGTGTGTCCATGCAGTTAGCTGATTAAAACACTAGAGTTCACGTTCGTCCACCGACCGTTCTGTCAGTGTAGATGATTTAGGTCTTGTGACCATTGTTTTGTTTGATAACAATAAATGTAGGCCTTCCACCAAAGGGGTCAAACAAAGGTTTGGTCGTGCGTTTGTCCATCAGATTTCATTTATTGACATACTGGTAAACGACAAATGTGTTTCCTAGAACACTATTTTAAAGTGTTTGAGCAGATCCGACCAACGGATGTAACTTAAGGATCAGACAGAGGAGTGTCTGTGTTTCTGTCCGTCAAGCTATCACTAACTGATACTTTGGTAGACGACACATTTCGTTCTAAGAACATGCTTGTTAAATGTCTAAGAATACCCAACAGTGGATGTACCCAACAGTGGATGTATCCAACATTGGATGTACCCTATGGAGAAAACGTAGGGCTGCCAGTGTTCATGTCCGTCACGCTTTCACTAATTGATACATAAGTAGGCGATACATGTGTTTCTAAGAAAGCTCTTTATATCGTGTTTGTCAAGACCCAACCCGGGATTGAACTTGGTCTCACGATCATCGCAGAAGGACACTCTACCCATTATACCATTGCCTTGGTGGTACCGTGCTTGATTTCAATGTTCAGTATCGATAAAAGCAACGAGTTGTTACAAAATGTAGTTTAACTTTTTCGGAAGCAATGCCCATGAATTTGATTTGTTATTGATATATATGAAATGCAAAGTGAATCGTTGTTTAACTATTGATTACAGATGACGACGGCGACGGTACACACGATGAAGACTGTGCTCAACCACTTCCAAGTAAATATTGCATAGTTATATTACGATATTATATAAACCATACCAGGCGATAGAAAGGTAGTGTTGCATCTGCGTACAGTGAAGACATGGGCGAGTCTGTGTTTAGGCACAATTTGGCCAGAGCCTTTCATGTACGTCTATATTCAGAAACGCCGCCAATTATACTCCCCGGTCTAAAAGGTTGTTCACAGAACACTCTGTTGCTCGTATCAATTTATATTATTTAATGCATAGTGTGCTGCAATACCGCTTATCACCGGATAACGCTAAATTATTTAATTTGTCATTAATAAAATATCATAAACGATGAAGATGTAACATACATATACAAGTAACCTGAAAGTGAGCAAACACTTACGGCACATTTTCCCTTTTCCTTGCCAGTTACATGTAGAACACTTATGAATGTATACAGTTTGTGTACAATATCAATCAATATCATCAAGACTATATAGCCTACTCAGGAAGGTTCTTTACATATATCCATTTAATGTTCATTGACAATTATATCACGTGGTTGATACAGCTTCTTTTACAAGATGAACACACTATGCGCCACGTGTGTAATACAGTGATTTTTTAAGATTTGTTCTGTAATGTTTTACATGTATTGTATCATTGTATGCCGTCACTCATCTCTAACTTTAGTATTATCAATGTTACAGTCGATGGAAACTGGGGGAGCTGGGGCGCCTGGGGGGCCACTTGTTATTGTAACAATGGTAACGGACAGAAACCGAGATATCGATCGTGTGATAACCCAGCACCACAGTACGATGGTTTACAATGCGTTAATTCTGATGTTTCTTATAAATCGTGTATTCCCAATAACGGCCAGTGTCCAGGTATGTTGGTTTCTTATGTGTAACTGTTAGCCTGTTTAAGTTACAATTTCATTAAACTCGGAAGAAAATACTTTTCTGTGCGTACGCATATTTAACATGACGACACCACATAAAAGGTGCATTCAAATTGATCTTATATATTTTTTAAGAATATTCATGAGCAGGTTCTCATTTTCCCGTCAACGAAATTGTACGAAAAAAACAACGTTCTGTCATAACGCCTTTTGTATCATTTTTTATACGGATTATCTCCCCTGTTGGTACCTTATGATTTTATAGATGACAATTTAATTAAGAGACCCAAATGTCAATCTGAGACGACCTGTATTAGGCAGTCTAAGAGCAATTTCTACTACAGTGGAGTGAAGGTCGCAAATGCATTACGGTTGGTTATCGCGGAGCGCCGCTCATATATAAAATCAGCCATCTGGCGAGACATCATTAAGGACTCTGCGTAAAGTGTCGAACCGGATCCGCCTAAGCATGCAGCACAGGCTAACCTGGACAGACACGTTTCGCCTCCTGTGGATTATCTGTTTCAGGAATCATTGCTCTATACCTCTATCCCCCTGAGACGGAATGTGTTGGCCTAGATCAGTCTGCGCGGACAGCACAAGCTGATCTGGTCGACACACTACGCAGATACCATACTGTTGATTTTCTCTCGGGACGGTTCAAATAGCCTTTGCGAAATTTCAATCCCAGAGTAGCGTACACTGTAGTAGGGATGACATTATGGTATACATGTACATGTATGAATCGACTAACAATGTACATAGTAGATTATAACTAGAATACTACTGCATGTGGTTTCCTTCCACTGAGGCATACATTGTTCTAGTTGATAAAAGTTACTCAAAACGGTTAACATGCTATAACCGTACTACTATTACATGTTGTATTTATCACCTATTACAGTATCAAATCATTTTCTAGTTGGTCGCATTTAGACATCTTTGTACACAATGTACAAATGTAACTGTACTACTAACGTGTGGGGAATTCACCAGCTTTACTAACAACTTATTACTTTCTAGTTGGCAACAGTTACATCAAGCGGTCTATATAATACAGTTATAAAACTAAAACAACAACACATCCGTGTCAATTTTAGATTTAGATTCTGTCAACAAAAGAAAAGTATATTTAAAGGAAAACGGGAAACCCTGGTGTTTTCGAATCCGATGCGAACCCCGAGGTTATCATTGAATTCTTGGGCAATCGGTTTCTACTCAAAAATAGAAAAGTCTCAGAACAAAAGAACAACAACAATACATAAGTACGAACTCACTTTCTAGTTGATGATAGTTAAATTGAGTGGTTCGAATGATATAATACTATAGTAACATGTTTTGGTCCTTTACGCCGCTTTCAACAATCATGCAGTAATATCACGGCGTGTCCTTGGTAAGTTTATATTGACACCAACCATGAGCGCTTAGGAGAGCAGCCATTACTTCCACGTTTAAAGAAGTTTGGTATAACCCGGCTATGGATGCTATAAGAATAAAATATGTTTCTATTCTGTCGCCTCTACTGAACATAAGCATAGTTTATTATTGGAATACGGATATACCTAGATTATTCGATCGGTACACATTTAGAAACACTGGCGACTGGGCATTGTATCGAATACAATCACTACTTCTTGGCCAACCAGTTTCTACCCAAAGTTAGAAAAGTCCATAGTTACAAATACAATAATAAAACGATTTCTAGTTGACAGTTGTATCTTACTACTTTATATGACAGTTGTATCTTATTACTTTATATGACAGTTGTATCTTATTACTTTATATGACAGTTGTATCTTATTACTTTATATGACAGTTGTATCTTATTACTTTATATGACAGTTGTATCTTATTACTTTATATGACAGTTGTATCTTATTACTTTATATGACAGTTGTATCTTA
>JAUELF010233511.1:0-13295 GCA_031471495.1 Clinocardium nuttallii
GGTAGGTGCACTGACCGCCGTGATATGACCAAAGCTGTTGAAAGCGGCGTTAAACTCCAAATAAACAAACAAATAAATCACCTCAATTTCAGGGCAAGTACTACACAATATACAACACCAGCACAACTAAGACTAAATATGTCCGATAATGTGTGTGTTCCGGTTTGAATTGCCGTCCATGCTACGTCGAATCATATCACGCAGTAGTATCCTTGGTACTAACTACTACTACTGGTACCCTGAAACATCCCGATTCTGATGGATCTGTGGAAATGCTATCCCAGAAAACCTTGAGTGGACTCTCTCCTACCTCCTTCACATACACGGATTTTGTTAACGATTCTTTACGGATCGCCAACACGTAGTCAATCGCAAGAATCCGTAAATAACTCGCTGGTATCCGTAAATAAATCGCAAGAATCCGTAAATAACTCGCAAGAATCCGTAAATAACTCGCTGGTATCCGTAAATAACTCGCTGGAATCCGTAAATAACTCGCTGGAATCCGTAAATAACTCGCTGGTATCCGTAAATAACTCGCTGGTATCCGTAAATAACCCGTCCAAACTCGCAACAACTCGCGTTGCAAAACTTGTGAATTCGACAAATTGTTAACAAAAATAAGCATTGGTTTTCAAATATGTACCACGTTGAATTATCTGCCGGGAAGACTCGATTTCTAATACATTCTCTTACATGAATATGTCACGCTTAACGAATTTAAAATCATCTGTAAATGAGATGGTCCATTTGAGAAGGCGTGTGTTGAATTTAAAACTTTCGGTTAACCCTTTCCCATCTACAGACGCATTCTCACGCCTCTGACGACTTTTGCCACAATGTTTTCAATCTTTTCAAAATATTATATCTAGAATTATAGAAATTTTCCTTAGAAAAGTTTACATTTTTAATTTACGTTTGCTGCATACTTGTTGTATGTGGTAAAGCGTTAACATATAGTAAATTTCTTTTTTTATCCACAGCAGCGGAGCTTTATGAATTCAACCGAAATGCCTTGTGATCCGTGTATGACTAGATGATCAGGACGCATGCGCACAGTCATATATGTCAATCTCCTGCTAGTCTAATAAGTCTTGTAACGTTATTGGAAAGAATCTTCTGTGAAATTTGCGCGCTAAATGACCTTAGCTGTCGATGCGCCATAAAACAATATACATTCATTCTGTGAAATAGCATCAATTTAAATCCTTAATAATGGATGTACACGAATGGTTTTATTGTAGGCGTGTAGTTATTACGTTAATGTTCATTTTGTGGGGGCACAACTCTAATATACTTACGAAAGAAATCAAGAATGCGTATGTGCGTTTCATCAATATTTCATAAGGGAGGTAATATTCGCGCTTTTATATATATATATACATGTATTTATACTTGAAAACGTACGTAATTTATTTATTTATTAGGGTTTAACGCCGCTTTCAACATTATTTCAGTTATATCATGACGACAATTCACTTATTCATGATCCCTGTGTAAACAAACTAGTACCAGGCTAGAAAATGTGCATTTCACAAGGGCACTCCACCATGACCGTAGTGCCGCGACTGGGGGATCGAACCCGGGACACCCGCTTTCGAAATCCGCGACGCTAACCACTCGACCACAGCGGATTCCTGAAACTTACGGGATAACAGCTTAGAAAATCGCAGTTACGAACAAACAACATTTCTTACCCACAAATTTAAGAATATTTTGGACGTAAATTTTAATAGCATGAGACGTTTAAAGATTACATTGTGAGATGATGTGAGTGAGAAGTGAAAATGATCTGAAATAAGAGGTCAAAACCGCGTTAAAATCTTGGCAACAATAAGTTGGTTAACCTCTGCAGCTAGCAGACAACATTCTGGCAAAAGGAGGTATTGCTCATACTGTCGCATTGGTTTTAACTGGGTTCGATCGTTATACATTCATGTACAGATATTTTTCACATTTTTGACTAGACATGTATAAGTAAAGGTCAAATTACGCTAAATACATCCGCTGTCGTGCTGATCTACACTACTATAGTCCCTATAAACGGTTGCATAGCAATGGGTGTATACCATCACCAGAATTCATCGAATATATGGCATTGAATTTAAAATCACTCAAATGTGTATAGGATGTACTGGAAATTATTGATTTGGTCACTTTTAGTATTTTGACCTTGTTTGAAAGAAAAAATAGAGAATGCTAAACACCGGTTTTGTCCGGGCCCCAATTGGTCCTAAATGACGGTACCCATTTTCGCCTTGTGAGTTCTTTCTTGCATATTGACGCCTAATTTTCTTTGGATTGTTTTAAAGCTTAGATGTAACTCTTTTCAATGGTATTGGTGTTCTACATGACAAACGCTTAGAAATTGTGATAAGTGGGGACTGAAACTGATCGATTTACATGGAAACAAAGAAGGAATTTATTTGGTGTATTGTAACCTTCAAAGTCGTCCGCTGAAAATATATTGTTAAAAGGGTTAAATATTACGTGAAACTCCAAAAGATCTAATAAACTTGCCTATTCACAATCCGTATAGTCAAATACTATACTCGAACTATATTTGTACATGTATTTAATATGCAACACATACATTAATCATAGAAATAGATATACTGTACCACTAGCTAGAACCTTCATCACATCAAACTATTTCATAGTAACATACGGTCGAAAAATATAGCAATCGAATTACTACGACTTAGTGGCACCTTTCTTTTCTTGTCGGAAAATGAATTCCTTGAACGTTTTCACCCATTGATTAATCCTTTCCCACATAAAAACTGTGTCACAATTTTTGGGTCAATGAAGGTCAATGAGATGCGCAGATTTGTGCCGAATCCATTTATGTATTTTCAGCTCCAAATTCAATTTATACTTTGACGTTCATTAAGAAAAGCAAGTCTGCTATAAAACCATATCAAGAAAACAGAATGGAAAAAGTTCTGATTGCTTGTCTAAGCAATCCGAACTGCTGTTACGTTGTTTTCAAAAGGCAGAACATTTCCAGGAATTGGGTCCAGTTAACCCTTTCCCTCATATAGACGCTTTCCGACGCTTCTGAAGCGAACGACTTTTGGAAAACATGTTGACAAAAGAGCAGTTTCTTCTTTTGCCACAACGTTTTCAACTTTTTTCAGTAATCATACCTACATTTATTGAGCCTTTTCTGCTTGTTTGCCTAGATTCATGTACTTTCAAAGTCGTATGATGCAGTGTTGCTGTGTGAGGGAAAGGGTCGAATAAAGATAAGAGCCGTCTCGCGAGAAAACCAACAATGTAGTCTCTGCGTAAAGTGTCGACCCGGATCAGCCTAAGCATGCCACGTAGGCTTATCCGGGCAGACACGTTTAGCCTCATGTGTTTTTTCTGTTTAAGGAATCATTACTCTATACTTTAATCCCCCTGAGGCGGAATGTGTAGGCCCGGATCAGTCTGCACGGACAGCGCAGGCTGATCTAATCGATACATAACGCAGAGGCCATAATGCTGGTTTTCTCGCGGGACGGCTCATAATAAACATTTTCATCTATAAAACACAACATTGGAAAAAGGCATACAAGCCAGTGGGAACTGGTAATACATAATATTTACATCGAGTATTATTATATTTGGTGTGGAGAAGGGGGATTCGTAAAATGTACATGTATCAATACCAGCTAAGTTTCAAATATATTAAAATTCTTAGTCTCTCGTGTAAATACAATGAAGAATGAACGTAAATACATACTCAACAAGGGTTTATGGCCATAACGTCTATTCCCGGCCCACAAGATTAGCGTGATGGAGTTAAGTAATGATCGATATAAGGCAATAAAGTCCATGAATACACAATAAGTGGCCATACAAGGGTAAATTAAGCACTTTACATCAGCGTCTTTTAATAGCGTTGATGGATCAATCTGACAGGACACAGAGAGAACTTCTGTCATCGTGAATGGGAGGACGATTGATTACATTCGCACCGAATTCAGTTTGGTTGTCGCGTGGTCCTCTTTCTCATTATATTCCGAGACAGGGAGGTCGAGATCCCCACTTCATCACGGGTGCAGTCGGAAAACGTCCTTATATATACTACAGCCTTAAGTGGGGCGTTCTCACGACGAGCAAGGTGGCTTTTTAATGTCATTTCATATTAATACATGAACTTATACAAGTCAACATCCTGAAATTATAGGAATTTTACAATTTTTATAATTTTACACTAAGTTCCCCGTTGTTGTTATTGTTGTTGATTTGTTGTTGTTGCTTTTGTGGTTATTTATTTCATTCATATTAATGAAGTACTTACAAGATTATCTATATTTAGTGAGGTTGTCGCGAAGTCCTCTGTCTCGTTATATTTCGAGACAGGGAGGTCGAGATCCCCACTTCATCACGTGTACAGTCGGAAAACGTCCTTATATATACTGAGCCTTAAGTACCGAGTTCTCACGACGAGCTTGGTGGCTTTTTAATGTAATGTTGTATTATACATCAACTTTTACAAGTCAACATCCTGATACTATAGGAATTTTACAATCACCATATAGTTCTATAATTACACACTAAGTTCCCCGTTGTTGTTGTCGATGTAGTTGATTGTGTGATAATTTATTTAATTCATATTTATGAAGTACTGGGATTTACCGGAGTATCTATGTTGTCGCGGGTCCTCTTTCTTATTATATTGCGAGACATGGAGGTCGAGCCCCCACTTTATCACGTATACAGTCGGGAAACGTCCCTATATATATAATTCTAATATGACGTTGTTTTCCTTGCCTATAGAGAGCGAAGAAAATAACCGTTGATTATTCGTCAATAACCAATGGAAATGCATTACTTTTCTCATGTTTAGAACAGGTCAGCACATACTTGTTGTTTGTTGTTGTTGGTATGTTTTTGTCAATGTCAATACATATTGTTAACTTGTGTAGAACAACGAAAACGACATAATAATTAAATAAAATTACATTGTCTTGTTGCTGAGTTTATCCCTCTTTTTCGGTTTTGTTTCTGCAGTTATGCGTATAATGCAGTGGGAAGTCACACTTGATGTAACAGCACACATGTGCTCGCATTCTAGTGGAAGAAAAACTGGTGGGTAAACTGGTTTGCTAAATAGTGCATTTATTTCTCTTTGTTAAGATGTCGGGTCATGTTAGAATCAAAATTAACTATGAAAAACCGTGGATTATTGGCGAATAAATAATGGTTTGTTGTTCTGATGCGTTACAATTAACCACTCAGGCATACGGTTTTCGTGGTTAATTATTGCACATCAGAACTCAAAACCGTTGTTTATTCGCCAATAAACCACGGTGTTTGGTAGTTTATTTCTTAAATATATAGCCATTGTGTGCCGAGTTTTCATGGCGAATGTCATTTAATCTACACCCGTTAACTGATACATATCAACATCCTCAAAATAATAGGAATTTTACAGTCACTATTTCATTTTATAATTATACGCTTTACAGTTTGTTTATTTTTGTTTATAAGATTCGCAACTTGTACAGACAAGCTTTGTCGTAATTTAATTTATTCATATAAATGAAGTTGATCTACTGGAATTTAATACAGTAACTATTTCTTAATTTACAATGTAAATATTGTTACTTCTGTGATGATACCGTTTTTGAAGTTATCCTGGATCCATTTTTAAGTGATTTCTCATAAACAGGCATCTCAAAGCTCCATTCCTGTAACCGTGTATCACAAAGGAAACTTCCATAACAAACCAGTTTCATAGATAGATCAGAGGTCCAGATAAGGAGGGATATTCAGGTCTTTTTCCCACAATTAAACATTACTAAAACAAACCATATCTTGTGAGTACTCAAAAGAATCGTCTAACTGTTATATTTATATATACAAAATAACTCCCAAAGATTTAGGTTGGATTAAAAACATTTACACAATGTTATTTTTACAATCCTGTATACTGTATTTACGCATTACATTTATAACGTTAACGTTTTTATTTTCAAATAACCTCATGCAAATGCAATCATTTAGCGCCAGAATTTTCTATACCGTTATCAAAAAGCAGATCCTTTCCCTCTCGGAAATAGTTCTACTTAAACGATTTATTTGAGTTTGCACTCGTTCAAATTAGCGCTATTTTTATTTTTGTATACGCTGTTGACATTCTTAGGTTTTGCATTAAAAATTGCACGGAGAAAGACGAAAGTGGACAAATAACACCAACACACTGTTATTAACAAAAGTTAATACAGCTTCTAGTCATTAAACACAATTTAACTTATAGTTACATGACATATCACCAGTCTATTAAACAATAAGCAAATTGTTTATAGAAAAAAGCTTGAAAATATATAAACAATAAAATGAAAAATAAAAAAAATAAAAAAAATAAAATGAAAAATAAAAAAAATAAAACCCAGTAAGGTTGCCTCATCATGTTTTTAAATTGTTTATGTAGTTATTTCTTGTTTTGTGTTTAATAAACTTTGCTAATTCAAGCAAAATGTTTAGACTCTTCATTTAGGTCAAATTACGCTAAATACATCCGCTGACATGCTGATCTACTAATAGTCCCTAAACAAAGCTTTTCTTGCAAAGAAATAAGTGTATACCATCACCAGAATATATGAGATTGAGTTTTAAACATTGTGAATGTGTATAGGATGCACTGGAAATGATTTATTTGATTACTTTTAGTATTTTGACCTTGATTGAAAGTGAAATTAGAGAATGCTAAAGACCGGTTTGTCCGGGCCCGATTTGGTCCGAAATGACGGTTATTTCTTGCATAATGCATGACCCCACATTTTCTTTGGATTGTTTAAAAGCTAATAGGTAACTCTTTTCAATGATATATGGTGTTCTACATGAGAAACGCTTAGAAAGTGTGATAATTGAGGACTGAAACTGGTCGATTTACATGGAAACAAAGAAGGAATTAATTTGGTGTATTGTACACCTATACACATTTACAATTAATATAAACTCATTGCAATGAATTCAATACAATCTGGTGATGGTATTTCTACGCAAACAAAGTGTTTGGGGGACTATTTGTGTATCTCATTTAGCACAATTTGACCTGTATGGAGAGGAAAAATGTCCCCGGAGTCCTACAGCGTTCTGCATTGAAATAAATGATTTATACTGAACATGAGAAGAGTAATCAACTGAGCCGTCCCGCGAGAAAACCAACATTGTGGACTATGCGTTATGTATCGAAACTGATCAGCTTAAGCATGCCGCACAGGCTAACACGGGCAGACACTTTTCGCCTCCTGTATATTTTATGTCTCCGGAAACATTACTCATCTATCGGATATCCCCCTAAACCGGACTGCGCAGGCTGACGTGGCCATCATGTGGGTCTCAATACTTTACGCAGGAACCCCCTTACACAGAGACCATCATGTTGGTTTTCTCGCATGACGGCTCATTACTAAGTATACTCTACATTCCCGATGAGGAAAAAAAGAACACACCAATTTAAACCCAAGTGTCCCTAAATAATCCTACTATGAGTTTTAAATATTATGGGAAACAACTCTTTGAGGTTTCATATTACCCCTGTTATCAATACAGAGTTACTCATCTTGACCCCTTATATATATTGCTTACAGCCCTCTTTAATAGCAGTCTGTATTATAACTGTAGATGAATAAACATCCAAACTGAATCAACCAACTTGGACTCTTTATGCATCCAAATAACATAACATGGTGTCAGAAGTAAACTAGTGGACAGTTTCTGTGATAATCACTTTAACATTGTGATTATTTATTATACAAATATCCATTCTTAAAATATGGATAGTGCCACAGGACATAGCCCGCGAATGGACTGGGATGCGATGGATCTAGCTGGGACATTTAAGAAATTTCGCGAACATGCGGAATTTATGTTTGGTGGACCTCTAGAGAAAAAGTCAGAGGAATCGAAGTGTAATTACTTCATGTTGTGGATTGGAGAAAAAGGAAGAGAAATTTTCTCAACATGGAGAGTACCTGAGGAAGACAGGAAGATCCTCAATACGTACATACAAGGCTTTGAACGTTACTGTAAACCAAAGACGAACACTATATATAACAGATTCGTGTTCAAATCCAGAATCCAGGCAAACGAGGAAACATTTGACGGATTCGTAACAGAACTCAAACTATTGGTCAGGGACTGTCAGTATCCAGTTGAAATGCAAGACGAGCTAATTCGAGACCATATTGTCTTCGGGTTAAAATCAAGCTCAATCCGGGAAAAGCTCATAAACGAAGGATCGGACCTAACACTGGAAAAGTGCATGGACATTGCCCGAACACATGAGCTCAGTCAAAACCAAACGAGAACGATGAACAACCAGTCGGAAGTACAAATGGTAAGAAGCAGACGGGAATCAAACAGAGACCAACCGCATTGGAAAGGACAAAAGCAGGGATCAGGATACAAACAATGTAAAAAGTGTGGAAGTTATCACGATCAATATAAACGCTGCCCGGCACTAGGACAAACGTGTCTTTATTGTAAAAAAGAAAATCATTTTGCAAAAATGTGTTATAAAAGGATTAAGGACGGAAATACAAAGAAATGGGCAGAGGTAAATTCAAACCTCTCTGATTTTGATTGTACTGATTTTACTGTTAATTCTATACAGCATAACACATTGACACATGAATCATTTGTTGAAGTTGGTATTTGCAATTCCTCAATCAAAATGAAGATTGATACAGGTGCACAGGTTAATGTAATACCGAAGGAAAAATACCATTCATTGCAAAACAAGTCACCTTTAAAGTACACATACAAATGTTTGCGAGCGTATGACGGCAAAGCTCTCAAAGTTGAAGGCTATATCGAACTACCATGTCTCTATAAAGGGAAAATGACCGTGGAAGAGCTTTTCATAGTAGACACACTCACAACTTGTCCTATTTTAGGTTTAGAAACTTGTTTATCCTTAGGTCTCATTGAATTAATTTATACAATGCATTCTGACAAAGGACTGACCAAACAGGACGTTTTGACAACGTACAGCGAGCTTTTCAAAGGCATTGGAAAACTGCCGGGTGAATGTGAGATTCACCTAAGAAAGGATGCTAAACCAGTCGTGCACCCGCCACGCAGAGTTCCCTTAGCAATACGCGACAGACTGAAGGGTGAACTAGACTCAATGGAGAAATTTGATATTATCTGTAAGGTGACGGAACCTACAGAATGGGTTAATAGTCTAGTTACAGTACAAAAAGCAAATGGGTCATTACGAGTTTGTTTATGCCCTAACGACCTTAATGACGCAATGAAAAGACCACACTATCCCAGCAAAACACTAGATGACATACTGCCAGACCTGACAGGTGCTACGGTATTTTCAAAACTAGATGCTCGGAGTGGGTATTGGTCAATTAAGTTGACAGAAAAGTCGTCGTATTACACGACTTTCAACACACCTTTTGGACGTTACAGGTTCTTACGACTTCCATTTGGAATTAGATCTGCAAATGACTTATTCCAACAGAAAATGGACGAATGTTTTGAAAATCTACCTGGTGTTAAAACCATTGTAGATGACATTGTGGTTTATGGCAAGGACCAAGCCACACATGACAACAATTTGGAGTTGTTAATGACGAGGTGTAGGGAAAAGGGTATAAGGTTAAACCCAGACAAGACAGAAATTGGTAAAAGTGAAATACCGTTCTTTGGACATGTTCTGACATCGACAGGGCTGAAAATGGATCCAGCCAAGGTTAAAGCTGTTAAAGACATGCCATCTCCAACCTCTAAATCAGAACTGCAGACAGTTCTGGGTATGATTACCTACCTACAACGTTTTGCCCCAAGTCTTGCAGAAATGACAAGACCACTGAGACAATTACTGCCTAAGGAAATTGAATTTTCTTGGGATGAGACATGTGAAAAGGCATTTCTGCAAATAAAATCAGTTATCACGCAGAATTCGGGACCGATATTGACATATTTCGATCCATCAAAGGAAGTAACACTTCAAGTTGATGCATCAAAATACGGTTTAGGTGCAGCACTCTTACAAAATGACAGACCAGTAAGTTTTGCATCAAAGTCACTTACTCCCACGGAAATAAATTACAGCCAAATTGAAAAGGAACTATATGCTATTCTATTTGGTTGTACACGCTTTCATCAATATGTGTACGGAAGACAGATCAATGTGCAGACTGATCATAAGCCCCTATTGGCTATATTCAAAAAAGATCTTCATTCAGCGCCACCGCGTTTGCAACGTATGTTATTTTCCCTGACAAGATATGACATTAATTTGACATACATTCCTGGAAAGGAAATTCCCCTTGCAGATACACTATCAAGAAGGTATCTACCAGACACTTACCCCAACATGATTGACGGACTGGACGAGCATGTACATGCGGTTATGTCTAATTTTCCGGTAAGTGATCAAAAGATGGAATACATACGTAATGAGACAAAGACTGACGAAAATATGCAATTATTGATAAAGATTATCAATGATGGCTGGCCAGAGGACAGGGTAGATTGTCCAAAACAATTATTAGAGTTTTGGAACTACAGGGACAAATTGACAGAAAATGAAGGCATTGGACTTAAAGGTAGGAAGATTTTTATGCCGAAAGCTTGTAGAAAGCTTAATTATGTTAGAAAAGATTCATGGTGCACATTTAGGTATAGAAAAATGTACTCACAGAGCAAGATAATTGTTGTTTTGGCCTAATATGACAGCTGACATTAAGACAATATTCCTTAAGTGTCCCATTTGTCTAGAGCATATAAATGCAAATATGAAAGAGCCTTTACAGTCTAGTAAAGTGCCTAATACAAAATCAATCGCTGTCATTGACAAATTGAAAAGTTTCTTTAGTAGGCATGGAATTGTGCAGACATTGATCAGTGGCAATGGCACACAATACACCTCACAAGAATTTGAGACATTCTCACAAAAATGGGATTTTAGGCATGAGACTTCAAGTCCACTATTCCCTCAGGGTAACGGTTTGGCGCTGAGAGAACAAATCAAACAATAAAGGCTTTATTTACAAAAGCAAAACAGTCTAGGAATGACCCTTATCTTGCAATTCTTGAGTATCGAAACTCACCCCTATATTGTGGGAAATCCCCAGCTCAACTGCTAATGGGTAGACAGTTAAGATCAGTTAAGATTAAAACTGAAATAACACGTGCCAAACAAAGGTCAAAGTTCAATTTTGATAAGAGAGCAAAGGCACTGAAGCCATTGGCTGTAGGAAAAGGGATAAGGGTAAGATTAGGTAAATTCTCGAAACCAGCAATAGTTAAAGAAAAAAATAACAATAGGTCATATGTGGTTAAAACAGAAAATGGTGCTGAATATAGACGAAATAGATTCCATTTGTTAAAGTCAAATGAGCCTCCATTTCATTGCACTCAAAGTCAAAACCCTATGCAACAATAACCAATCAATAAACAAAATCCTTTCCAGAACAATACACCTGATTTGCATAACAGTACAGAGAAACAAGTACAAACACATGCACATGCAGTACCACATGCAATCTTGCATCCACAAGTGCAGACCCATGAGCAATCACCTGTGAATACCACTAATTCAGCTAATGCTCAAAGTCAAACAAATGATCAAGAGTCGGAATACAGGACAACCTGGTCAGGTAGAAAGGTGAAACCACCACAGCGACTTTCTTTATAACACACTATATAAAATTACATGTACAAAGAAAACATTATAGTAAAGTCAAAAGACTGTCTGCGCATATTATTATTACTATATTTGTCATAAATATGTTATAATGTATTAACTTTGTGTGAGTTGTCTTACTTCATATTAAAAGAAGGAAATGAAAAGTAAACCAATCTTTCTGGTGAAAATGCCATTAATCAATTTGTCGGTCAAGAAAGAAAACCCACACAGACTGACCGTGTCAAATTAGCTACCATTAATTTAGGTTCGACGTGAGAATTTTCACGGACATTAAATGGCTATTTTATAGTTGCATTATAGCCAATTAATCTGATCTTGAACTTCAAAGCAAGCATGAAGTCACGCCAAACGTTATCCTGTAACATAAGAGTTGTGAAAAGTCATCTTCAGTATGTGTTTGATTCTTCTTTTAAAAAAAGGAAGATGTTATATTATGGGAAACAACTCTTAGAGGTTTCATATTACTCCTGTTATCAATACAGAGTTACTTATCTTGACCCCTTATATATATATATTGCTTGCAGCTCTCTTTAATAGCAGTCTGTATTATAACTGTAGCTAAATAAACATCCAAACTGAATCAACCAACTTGTACTCTTTATGCATCCAAATAACATAACACACGTTGAATAAGCTAAGACCGCATTTCGACTTTGGACCTGTGATAATGGATCTTTTGATTTTATCTTTTTTGTTATTCCATAGAAATTTAAATACCATTGTATTGATTTCTTTTATAAGCGGCTCAGTTACGATTAAAGAGTGAAATAAAAATGTAAACTTTGGAATAATAATGCTGTTTATAACCTGGATTTTACCGTAAATTGTTAATGTGCGTTTTGTCCATATTTCAATAATGCTTTTACAATAATGTTCTATGTTATTGATTAAGAAGGTTACAATCTTTAAGATTTGTTCCAAAATAAATACCAAGGGCTTTGATTGGACTTGAATTCCACGAAACATTTCCTGGCTGTTCTGTATTTGCCGTTTGTTTTCCAATCCACATAGCCTCTGTTTTATTTGTGTTTAGTTTGATTCCAGAATGCTTTCCGAATGTATTTACTATTTCAAGTGCGTTTTCGACGTCAATTGCTTGTTTTAAATATAAAGTTGTATCATCCGCTAGCTGTAATATACGTATATTATTTCGATTGTGTTGGATTTTTATGCCTGATAGGCTTTTGGAATTGCGTATTCGGAGTGTCATTATTTCTGCTGCAATGATGTATAATAGAAATGACGCCGGATATCCCTGACGGACGCCCCTCTGTGGTGTGAACGTTTATGATTTCCAGCCGTTATTAATTATAGCAGTTTCTTATTGGCAGTTTAAGTAAAGTGTTCTGACTCATTGAATGAATTCATTAAAACCAAAGTAATGCAACAATTCAAATAAAAAATACCATTCAAGAGTATCAAAGGCCTATCTAAAATCTAAAAAAGACGATTTGTCTATTTGTAGCAATTCGGCGTTTTCTATTATATCCTGTATCTGTCTAATAGTGTAGCCTATAAATCTGTTCTTTATGTAACCTTGTTGGTCCTTGTTTATTAGTCGCCGGGCAGAAGCCCGCGACTTATATTTTTAATAGCTTTTCAGAAATCACATGGGAGGATCAGTTAT
>JAUELF010233522.1:0-13295 GCA_031471495.1 Clinocardium nuttallii
ACATAGTGACAAAAGAAGAAATTGCTCAAAACGAGCAATTTCTCCTTTTGCCACAATGTTTTCCACTTTTAGTCATTGGTTATTCATTCAATTATAGAGATTTTCTATCTTTTGACAAAATATGTTCAAAGTCGTCTGCTGATGAATTGTCGTATGAGTGAAAGGGTTAAGTGAACTGCAGCAAAACACCTCGGGAAAGAATAGAAGATCTTTTAAAATGAATGTATTATTACCGAATATAGTTGATAACATTGTGGCAAGAAAACTGCTCATTTTGAATCACTTTTCAAAAGTCGTCTGCTGTTTAGAGTCGTGGACATGTTACTATATTAGGAAAAGGGTTAATCTGTGAGTCATGACCACATGTAAGGCACGCCTCGCGAAAATCCACATTTCTATGATTTAAATGTATTGGTTTGTTTTTGTGTTGGTGATTTACGCCGCTTTAAACAATGGTTCAGTTATAAAACGGCGTTCCCTTGGCGCTCAAGGTTGCGACTGACTGGGTGGTGTCAGGATAAATGGACCAGTAGTACTGCAAACTTACCCAGGAAATGCCGTGAAAAACTTATGATGAAGTCAGTTTTTAAATAACCTGAGTAGTCCTGTTGAACAAAGTGGAGAACAGTGAAGCATATCTGATTCTTCAATGTTCACACGGATCTAGGGGTCGTATTTCGTGTGCGCCCATTTACATTATGAAGATATTTGAACTGCGTATGCTACCAAATGTAACTTCCTCATAGCTCACAAACATATACGCACATACTTTTAAAAGTACACTTATATTAATTACGCATTTTAACACCTCTGCAACAGATTACTTTTGAAAACAGTTTGGCAAATTGAGTAATTGCTCATATTAAGCAATTTCACCTTCCTTAATTCTTTCAACTCTATAAAAAAAAATCTTTAAGACATATTTTTCATAATATAATCTTGATGCTTTTAAAATAGGCAGATTCGTTGTGTGTCGGCCAATGGGATTATTTGCTATTCAAAAGGGGGATTTTCAAAAAAAAAATCCACGAATAAGAGTTAGCACTAATTTGACGAACAGTTTGAAAACAAAGTTTATTAAAACCATGTACCACATTTTCTTCTATGTAGGATGCATTACTTTTTTTATGTTGTTGTGACATTGTGGTGTAATTCGGAAATATAATTACTTGATTGTAAATATACGCTAGTGAAGTGAATACAATTTAAAATATATATACCTGTAAATAATTGTGGAAACTTTTGTGGTACTAGAATTGTTGCCTTGACTGCATTTTTCTCCGGACGTGTGCCCAAATCATCACAGCTCAAACGCCTTGGAATGATCACAGCTGAAATAAAACGAAACGCATATTGTTTCAGCAATTATTATATAGTTGTAGATGTATAATAATTGCACATTCGACTGTCGCACGCTGACTACGTAAAAGGTCAAAGCTAAAACGGGCATATAAACACACGGGCATCCGAGTTTTCATTTGAGTACATTTTTGTTGAAAATACCAAACATAAGAACTGGCTAAGATTCTTCAAATGATATCTCTATTTGGTACACATGCTTATATAATAATGACCGTAATGCTTTAGTATGAGATAATTTGGAAAATCCCACACAGAACTGTGTTTCTATAAATAGCCTCTCTATGTCGATCATATGCAATAATAATAATTATTATTAGAGCATATGAACCGCATAGAGAAACTTATTAAAGTAAAAGTTTCATGTGTGATGCTTTTCCATTGTGTTGGTAAATACCGTCATTATTATTATTCTTTATGAACAATACAAAGATAAACTAAATTGTAGTAGCTTATTACAGTATTGTGTGGATTTTTTTCCAAATTTTCTCAAAGAAATATATTCCGACGTTTGTGATACAAAGTCCACTTGCCTACCAATCATGTACATGTATTTTCAATGCAAATCAATGTCATTATTGAATTACCAATACTACACAGTGTAAAGTAGTTTGATGTCATTCTATCAGCACAGGTAGATGAGTTCACTGTACAGGACGTATATAATATTAAATATAAAAGTTTGCATTTCTTAACGGTTTACGTTTACATCATGATGTTCACCTGTGCAGTAGTATCAGAATATACGCAAGTTGACAAAATCGTCCCCACACCCTTGTGGTAGTAATGCATGTACGTAAGCATTGTAGATATCTTAATAAGACTGTGCAGCGGATGAACAGACTGGTCTGGGTCTAAACTGTTCACACAGGCTAACTGTGTCATGCAAAGCTATATAAGTCGTTCCACGAGAAAACAAACATAATGGACTCAGCATAATGTATCGACCAACATAATGGACTCAGCATAATGTATCGACCAACATAATGGACTCAGCATAATATATCGACCAACATAATGGACTCAGCATAATGTATCGACCAACATAATGGACTCAGCATAATGTATCGACCAAGGTCAGTCTGCGCAGGCCGACACATTCCGTCTCAGAGGGATAGAGGTATAGAGGCGAAAAGTGTATGTCCGGGTTAGCCTGCGCGGTATGCTTAGGCTGATCCGGGTCGATATGTTACCACAATGTTGATTTAATCGTGGAAGGGCTCATATGATACATTTTGGGATAGGAGAAATATCCATTTTCGTCATGTGTTATATAGCCTACGTAACCATATGGGTATATAACCCTTTCCCACATGTAGACTCTTTCCGACGCCCTTTGCAGCAGATGACTTTTGAAATCGTTGTTGCAACAAGCGAATCATTGCTTATAATGAGCATTTTATCCTTTGACAACAGTATTTTCAACTTTATTCAGTAATTGTTCCATCGTTTAAGGAGATGTACCATTTGTAACTGAAGTCGTCTGCTGCATAGTTGATATGTGTGGGAAAGAGTTAACCCTTTCCCTCATACCACAAGTCTGCAGCAGACGACTTTGAACATATTTTGTCAATGGAAAATCTCTATAATTAAATAGATAACCTATGACTAAAAGTGGAAAACATTGTGTCAAAGGGAGAAATTGCACGTTTTTTTGCAATTTCTCCGTTTGACACTATGTTTTCAAAAAGCCGTCTTCTGCAGAGGCGTCAGAAAGCGTCTATATGAGGGAAATAGTTAAACGTCACAGGCCGATATTCATCACGGATGTAAAAGTGTGTTGTTTTTATGACCTAAACATCATTATTATTGCTTGACTGCAGAAAAATATTGGTCGCCAAATAATAAAATGATGCACGGCGCGGGTAAACAAAATGAGCCGTCACACGGGAAAACCAACATTATATGGCATCTGCGTAATGTATCTATTAGATCAGCCAGCGCTGACCGCGCAAACTGATTTGGCTCGACACATTCCGTGTCCGAGGGATAGAGGTATAGCGAAATTATTTCTGAAACAGAAAATCCACAGGAGGCAAAACGTGTCTTTCCTGGTAAGCCTGCGCGGCATGCCTAAGCTGATCCGAGTCGACACTTTACGCGTGACGGCTCAAATCACGAACCACCTCGGTAGTGAAGAAGTAGAGCGGCCGCTTCGGTTGTCGTGGATTCAAACCCCATCTGGGTCATACCAAAGACATTACATTGGAAGTAATGATTGTCCTCGCTGGCGCTCAGGTTTGCGTAGTTAGCATAACGACTGACTGACTGGTTTCAGGATAAATGGACTAGTAGAACTGGTAACTTACCCAGGGAATGCCGAGATATAACTGAATATAACACTGAAATAGTGTTGAAAGCGGCGTTAAACACCAAACAGTCAACACAGTGATCATGCCTGCAGACAGTTTTTGTTCTTTTATTGACGACATTTGTCGATTACTCAAATAGTTTATAGGGTAAATTTGGATGAACTGTTTGTACAACTAGACAGTTGTAACATGCTTTTATAAAGATTTACCATATTTTCAGCCAAATATTTCAAAGTCGTCTGCTACAAAATTGCTCTATGTTGGAAAGAGTTACGTAAAATATTACCTGTTGTAATAACTGGCTCGTCAGGTTTCTTATGAAAAGCGTTTGGCTTGTACGTTGTGATCGTGTTAACACCATTTATATTCTTTGCTTTGTTTCCATTCTCCGCATCAGTATTATCTTTAACCCCTTTGTTATCCCCTGTAACGTTTCTCGATAACTCGGGAGACTTTTTTTCCCGAGAATCATCTAAGTCCGCTGACTGTAATGATTTACGAAGCCCTTGATAGTCAGGCTCTTCATCAGGTTTGTGTTTGTTCATACAATTGTTATCGTCTGGATGGTTTTCATTACCACGAGGCGACACGTTGTCGTTCTTCACCCCAATAACTGAATTAGGCACCACGTCACTGTACCTAGGTGGGGCATCTTTCTGTTTTAATTGTTCGCCTTTCATATCGTCATTGTAATTTTTGTTATTATGTGCAGCAACAGCTTTTCTAGGAGTCTCCTCTTGCGGATTTCCTGTGAATTGTTTCTCGGCGATACGTCTTCTCGGATAGTCATCTTCGATACGTTCAGTAAATGGTTTGTTCACGGGCGTCTCGGTTGGTTTGTTTTTGTTCGCCTGTTCATAGACTGGTTCACTCAGAGCTTTAACTGGTTTGTTTCTGTTCACCTGTGTATAGATTGGTTCACTATGCGTTTTGTCTGGTATGCTTCCCTTCTTTTGTTCATAGACTGGTTCATTCAGAGATATATCTGGTTTGTTTCTGTTCACCTGTATAAAGACTGGTTCACCAGAAGTTTGATCAGGTAGGCTTTTGTTCGGCTGCTCATAAACGGGTTCACTCGAGAAAGATTTATATGGTTTATTTCTGTCCGCCTGTTCATATATTGGTTCTCGAGTCGTTGTGTCTGGTATGTTTCTGATCGTCTGTCCAATGACTGGTTCACCATACGTTTTGTCTGGTATGTTCCCGTTCGCCTGTTCATAGACCGGTTCATTGTCATGTGGCATTATAAGTTCATTGACTGAAATTATATCATCATCTGTATCAACGTCACTTTCAACAAATCCATTACGTAAATGCTTATCGGGTTTTGTAGATGTATCAACTGGTTGCTTATAAGCTTTTGTAGATGTATCAAATGGGGTTTTATCGGAATGTTTATAAGCGGGTTTCATAACTGTGACGTCGTCGTCCGGTGTATCTAATTTTGGTCTAATAAGATCTGGAGATTTTTTAGTAACACCTCTTTCACCTACAGATTTTCTCCGCGTTTGTTTGGGTTCCTCGTAGTGAATATCCCATCTAAGACTATTGTACGACTTTGCTTTGTCTCTTTTAAGGTTCGACTCATGTTGAGGATTATATGCGTCCACATATATATCCCAACTATAAGGTGTATATCTGGATTGATACTTTTCGCGGGGTTCGGATTCCCTACGTTTGACAACTCTATACGGCTCTTCCTCGATAGAGTTACCGTTCCTTTGTGCCGACGTACACTGGCCCATTATTAAAGACACTGATATATGACTAACGTTGTCTTTTCCGTGAATATCGGTGTTATACTGTATAACTGTATTGCTGTTATTTGTACCAGCTATTGCAAACACTTTAATATCTACACTGGGCTGTAAATGCTGCGGTTTATCAGTACCTCTATCTGTTCCTTTATCTGTTCCTTTATCTGTTCCTTTATCTGTCTCTTTATTACGATCACCTAGCCAATCGTAACACTGGTATTTATATTCGGTCCTCTCATGGGCATTGTCCTCACTTAAACATTGGCCCATTATACTCACTGTGCTTATACAGCGTCATGCCTGCTTCCGTTCTTATTGCTTCCCTTATTTTGAAACGTATGTAGATTTGACTCTGTAATTAGACAAAGAATATAATTAAATAAAACATCCGAATCCTGTTGATTTGACATAAAACCTAACCCCTATAGCAACATATGCCGGAGGCAATAGACTGTTGTTGCTGTAGATAAGGCGTAGTTTCATTATGTCAATACGAATGTAATTTTTAACATGTTATTTTGCATCATAAGTATGTTGGTCACACCACCAGAAAATCGACCATCGGAAATGTATGGTATATACGATCAAGATGTCCACTTATATAGTTCTGCATAAGTCCATTTGCTCTAATCTGCATCTTCACTGTTTCCCTACATCGGTTTTCCTTTGACAAGGTATTGTAATGATAAAAACATATGTTAAGCTCACATTCAAGGAACATACATGTATTTAAATTAACCTTCTGTAATGAGTGTTCGGGTGTGTGCTAGTTAAACGCTCTATTGTGATTGGTTGATTCAGGTGTGTGCTAGTTAAACGTTGTATTGTGATTGGTTGATTCAGGTATGTACTAGATAAACGATGTATTATGCTTAGTTGATTTGATTGTGTGCTATTTAAATGTTGTATTATGATTAATTGATTTGAGAGTGTGCTAGTTTAACGCTGTATTATGATTGGTTGATTCAGGTGTGTTCTAGTTTAATGCTGTATTGTGATTGGTTGATTTGATTGAGTGCTATTGAAATGCTGTATTATGATTGGTTGATTTGAGTTAGTGTTCGTTAAATGCAGTAGTGTGATTGGTTGATTCGGCTGACAATTTTCTGTTTAAGGATGGCCAGATACACCGCGCGCACGGGAATGTGCAAACCGAATCAACCAATCAAGTTACTGCTTTTTACAATCGTCGAACAGTCGGTGAGTTAAGTGAATCTGAAATACGCCTCTAAATACAAGTCAAGTTATACGCATGTATATATAATATAAAAATATATAGTTATATACATGTGAACTCATCCAAATGGTAAAGTGCTCAACCTATAAGGGGGCTTAAAACAATATGAACTATTGGCTTGATCCTGTAACACGGTTGTATAGCTCTGTTTCGTAAATACCAGTTGGTCCTCAATCTTCAGAAACTCAAAACAGAATTTAGATTCTGATGAGTGAGGACATAATGATCATTACGAAATAGATCTGTAAAACCATGTAAGATCTTCAAGTCCATTTTATATTGTATAAATAAGGTAAACTCTTACGTATCAGATTACTTCATCCCCTGTAACAAACACATCAAAGTTCCCGAATGTAGGCGTTTAAGGTACATTGTATCAATCTATATGAGCCGTCCCGCAAGAAAACCAACATTATGGCATCTGCGTAATGTGTCAACCCAGATCAGACTGCGCTGTCCGCGCAGACTAATCTGGGCCGATATATTCCGTCTCAGGGAGATATAGGTATAGAAACTGAAACAGGAAATCCACAGGAGGCAAAAAGTGTCCACCCGGATTAGCCTGCGCGGCATGCTTAGGCTGATCCGGATCGATACTTTACGCAGAGTCCATAATGTTGGTTTTCTCGCGAGACGGCTCAATTATGTATATCGTGCACGATGATACATTAGCAAGGTGTATGTATAGGCACACGCTGACACAGCGTCACAGAACAACTCACACACGAGGTGTATGGTCCAGGAAAGATCCAAAACAGCATGCACCTCCGCAATGCAGATGAGGATCTTAAATGTTCGCCACCCATTTGTGCAATCATGGCACCATAGAATCCCTCGACATATTATCAAGAACTAACGGTACAAGTATACACTTTTAATGGTTTATATTAGTTACGTCATTTTTGTATGGCGTGACATTTTTTAAACATTCGGGTTTTTTAAATTTACGTATTAAAGGTCCGCTATACGCGTCAGAAGAGAATAAAGACTACCTATGATGAATGAGTATTGTCATCACGCTGTGGCTTCTTGGCTTACTAGCGGGGTCCCAACACGTCAAAGTGCCATCACGCTGTGGCTTATTGGCGTTCTAGCGGGGTCCCAACACGTCAAAGGAAATGACGCAACAACACAACAGACACGGCATTCGGGTAGAACTACATCTACTTAGGTCGGTTTGGATTTGGTATGGCGTGCCTTTTTGTCATTTTTTGAACCATGTTTTATTCGGGGGTTTTATTTGCAATTAAACGTCCCCTGTACGCCTCAGAAGAAAGTAGACAAAACCCTTAAAAGTATTCCTGTTTGAATCCAATATGTGTATCTTACTCAAACCTTGATTAATTGTCACTTTGACATCACCAAGAGAATCACAAGTTACCCATGCAATTCTGCTTCCTCTTAACTCTTTCACTATCGAATTTTACAATGTCGACTCTTACATGTTGAAAATTGGACTATTCCATCATGCGTCCAACAGGAAATTTTGTCAAATGTAGTCTAAGTGGCAAGCAAAGCATATATATATATATATATATATATATCAGGAGAGACAACTCGTTATGAGCTGTCTCTCATGCATCTACACTTATTTTAAAAGCTTTGAATTGCCTTTAGAAGAGAAAGGGTTAACAATTCAATAATCGTTCAACATTTTCAAATAAAACGTGGTGCACATATATTTCGCATGTCTGTTCCCAGTCACATTACTCTGGCTTTATTAATTATTCAGTTATGCCCCTTTTTCAACTTAAAAATACAGTCGAGCGATGGCGTTCGCTCTGGTTTAGAATAAGATTGTTTGGTCTGTAGTTTAAAAAGCTAAGAAAGTAAACATTCTCATTAAATAAGATAAAAGGAACTGCAAATCAGTGTGTGGACCTCGAACTTTATTATACTTTATCATTGCAGTGAAAACGACTTTTAAGCAGAAAACACTTACAAATTCTCACACTCTAAAAATATTTCCAACTCTGTATTGATTTAAGCTTCCAATTTTACAGAAATTATCATTGTCTCCTAATGTGTGCTTAAAATGGCATGTCAGGTAATGGATTAAAAAACAAAGCGTCCCTAACCTTTCCACTATTATATCGATAAGAGTTATAACGCGTGTTTTATGTTAATGTGCATTCATATTTCAATTCGTGAATATGCAAATTAATATATTATATGTATTTATACCAGCCTTTGTAAAGTTTATTATCACTAATTAACTTTGATAAAAGGATCATAAATGTATTCCCCAGCCAAATCAATTCACTATATTGACAACACATTACATCTGTCTCCACGCTTGATTTCATTACACCCGTTTCCCCACTTGCAGACAAAACTGCATTTGTAAACATCATGCCAAAAGGAGAAACTCATCAGAATGAGATGCGTTACATCTTAACTTACATGTTAACTACTTAATGGAACTATGCATTAAAACGAAAGGGTCGTCACGACATATTGCAAATAAATGTCAACACAAGACGGTCGACACTCTTGTTTTCTAGAAATTGAAAGGGACTAGGAAAACAAAGGACTTCTGTATAGTAACTTAACTGATCGAAAGTAGATAAAAAAATAAATGCTTTGATGAAAAACACGTCGACATTAAGATAAAGATATGTTAAAAATGTATAAATAAAAGTATAAATAAACAAGAGCACCGTCTGCGGGTGCCTGACGCTCTTCTGATATAATCTTTAACGGTTTGTTTATTTTTATAAAAAAAATCTTCAAATTCGGAATGAATATTTACAACTGCTATTTTTCAAGTATGGAAACAAAGATTTTTTAAGAACATTATGTTCTTATTGTTTTGTAAAGATTTGCCCACTCAGCATCTTTATCATTCAATAGGTTTGATAGTTTCCGTGTAAGTGACCTAAATGCAAAACTAAACTAACACCACCAATTCTCAAAACCACCCACTGTACATCAAAGTTGATAGTTTTTACCCAAAATCAGGCCACACTCAGCATCTTTAGCATACAATGTGAAGAAGGGTATAAGATGAACAAGTTTTCCAAGTTTCAAAGTATTAGGTTTGATAGTTTCCATGTAAGTGACCTAAACGCAAAACTTAACCATCGACGCCGACAACGATCAGGTGACAACAATAGCTCAGTCTTTTTTTCTTCAAAAAATCAGACGAGCTAAAAACTGCTCATCATGATCAGTTTCTCCATTTGCCACAATGTTTGTAAAGGTTTTTAGCTGCAGAAGCATCAGAAAAAGTCAGTATGTGAGAAAGGGTTATTTGTTGTATGTTGAAAAGGGATAAGACCTTACCTATCTCCGGTAGGAGCTACGAGTTGTACAGAGGAAGCTGTCCCGTAATCCTCCATCTCCCCTATACCACTACAACCATTCACACTCAGGATCTGCCAGCCCATTAGACGGGCCAGGTTCTGTGACAAGGACACATGATGCTGGGACACCTGTCAAAATAAATGATCCTTAACGGTTTACAGGGAGAAGGGTATGAAAAATATATGGTAATAGGGAAAAGGGGAATATCTCATAATATACCAAAGCAAGTTATATCCCTTGTGTTGTTCAATTTTCCTCACCAATATGTATGTATCAGTGATTCAAGTTTAAAGTCAGTCAGTATAAAGTAGGGATGTCAAACATCACCAAAAGTAATATTCAAACATTCAGTAATCTCATTATTACATTTTCTGAGACAAGAAGTTTAACATGCCTTTTTCTTTCTCGCACTAGGTCTTAATTCAAAATCCTAGATGCCATTTCAATTGGTTGAAAATGAAGCATTTTGAAATAGTCAATGTATTCATGTGAGTGCTGTCCATTTTATATCAGTATCAAAAACGCAGACAAACATACCTGCCACATAATGAGGTCTTCCAATTCCTTTTCTTGAAAGCTGAGATTTGTCATTCTCCTATCTTTAGTGACCACTCTCACACCGCTTGTACCTATCTCAAGGTCTAATGACTGCCAGGTAGGTCTACAATATAGTATAATCGTATCTTATCCCCTTCTCACATACAATAAATTGGATGACTTTTGACACAAAAAGGAAAAAATAAGGAAAGTCTCTATAATAAATGATAATAGAATTATTGAATAGAGTTGAGATCGTTGAGGCAAATGGAGAAATTGCATGTTTGGAGTAATTTCTCCTTTTGCCACAATGTTTTAAAAAGGGGTCTGCCACAGGTGTGTCAAAATGCATCTTTAGGTTGGTAATGGTTAACCCTTTCTCACATGCAGACCCATTTTAATGCATCTGCAGCTGATGAAATTTGAAAACATTGTTGCAAAATAAGAAAGAGCAGTTTCTTCATTCTTTCAACTCTATTTGCTGCAAAAAACCTTTGAAAACATTGTGGCAACAGGAGAAAGTGCTCATAATGAACAATTTTTCCTTTTGCCACAATATTCTCAACTCTTTTCAATTGGTATCCTTTCATCAGATATTTGCCATCATGTTATCAGTCGTCTGCAGCAAGTTTGTTGTATGTGGGGAAAGAGTTAAAGATTTTGCTAAAGCCAGCGAGTGAACAAGCTTACAGCAATGACTTTGGAAGGATGATAACATAAGCTCTCATAGACAGTGTGCATGCGAGCTAAAAGTGTTAAAACATAGTATCATAGTATAAAAGAATAGAAGAAATGTAAAAAAGAATAATAACAAAAATATATAGAAATTACAGTTAAACTTGTGTTAGCTCTGTTAAGCAGCCAACTTGCTAAGCAAAACATCATTTTCTTCTTTATATGATTTGTATTTAGCAGCCACCTGTGTTCAGCAACCAAATTTTGACTCTTTCCTGGGTGTCTGCCTGAGACAAATTTTGACTGTTGTGTAAAAAATGCTTCAGTATGAACAATTTCTCTCTTTTCGGCCACATGTTTCTGCTTCTGAATCGTTCAGTCCAATTTGTGAGGGAGAGTGTTTAATCAAATTGATAACCAGTAAAAAGTACAACAGTATTACCTGATTCCATCATAACCCTGTGATGTTATAATGACCTTGACATCAGATTCTAAACTGCTATTTAAACAGCTCCAATGAGACAGTATTTGTGGATCGGGTATCGAAGCTGCAAGTTTATCCAAGATCAACATGGTTCTAAAAAAAGCAACATTGTTTAATTTACTTAATAAATAAAAAGCAAATATAAACATAATGAAGATATGGTACATTACCTTTTTATTATATGATAAAGATGACTTCTACATACATGTTAACACCTGCCCTCAACACTTTCCATATGTGTAATGTATATGTATGCTCTTATAGACATAAATATGTGTAAATACACATGCACCTTCACACGCATCTTACAAGAGGTGTCAGATAACACCGTACTTCACTCGTCCTAATCAACAATTACACAACAGCACCGAAAACGGGTACCATGGCTCATGTGATTTAGAATGTTAAAAAAGAAATTCAAATTGAACCTTAAATCTCTCACAGAGATTGCAAAATTGAATCAGACGCAAATGGCACTCAAGTTGTGATAATTTAGTAGGTATAAAAGAAAAATATATTTTTCAAAGAAACAACTCTCTGTCACAAGCTGACAAACAAAATTATTCTTTAACACTTTTCCCACATATGACAAATCTGTACAGGCGACCTTTGGTTATAAATAGACCAAATTAACTATAATCTCTAGAAATGTAAGGATTTTATTTTTTTAGCAGTTTCTCTTTTGCTACAAAGTTTTGTAAAACTACCTATAGCAGATACATCAAGTTGAGTCTGCATGTATTGGCAACATTTCATAAAATAGTTTTAAACATGCAAGTGAAACATGATTATGTTTGACACTATCTATAAATATCTAAAATCAAAATATAAAAATTATAGTTTTACCTTGATCGGAGAACTTGATGTCTTGCCTGTTTAATTATCTGTTCTAATAATGTTTCACTGTAAATAAATAAATAAATAGCTTTACTACCTTTCTAACATCAACAAACAAGAGGGCAAAGATGGCACTAAATTCATCATTTGGGTGATGGTATAGTACTATTACAGTCTTAAAAGACCCGGCCTGACCAGGGCTAGAACCCAGGACCTCATGGTCTGAGAGCAAACACTCTACCACATGGCTATAAAAGCTAGCACTATAGTAAGGCAGTATAAATGTCACTTTAAACATATAGCTACAGTACCAAATGTGTACATTCTAATGTCAGGAAGAATTGGCACAATAAAGAAGCTGTGAAAAGCCAATTGAAAAGTAATCAGAACAAAATAAAATGTATGGCTTGAACAGTTTTTTACGGGGTCACTTTAGGAACATTTGTTCCAAATTATCTTGATATCAGACAGGTACTTTTAGAGGAGAAGATTTCAAAGTTTTGAAATTTTACATTGATTGTGAAACAAGCTTTCAGCTGATATTAATCAGGGCCTCCCCTGGAAAATTTTTTCTTTCGCCAAATTGAAAAAAAAAGGAGCCAAATTAAAAAAGTTGGAGCCAAAATTTGAAGCCACTTTTAAAAAATTATCAAGGGATTAAGGGTAAAAAACTCTGTTTCATCATAGAAACTGCTAGGATATGATCTAAAAGTAATTTTTTTTATATATATTAACTTGTCATATCTATCTCATTATCTTTATAGATTTTTTATTTTAATTTTTTTCTTTTT
>JAUELF010233532.1:4375-23088 GCA_031471495.1 Clinocardium nuttallii
TAGAATGATACATTATGTCTGCTTAATTATCGTCAGTATCATCCGATGTATGTAAGTTTTTCTTATGTCTATCATAAACATGGAAGGTCATTATTGGGACTGATATGTTCAATCATATCCCGACAGACATGTCTATCATTCTAGGAGTCTATCATATCCATGCAGACATGTCTATCATTCTAGGAGTCTATCATATCCCGACAGACATGTATATCATTCTAGGACTCTATCATATCCATGCAGACATGTCTATCATCCTAAGAGTCAATCAGTTCAAACTCATCACGGATTCGAATGTGTTGACTTCTTTTAACCACGGAATCAATGCAATTAGGGAAGAAACTATTGACGTTGGTCCAAGCATAACAGAGAATGTTGAATGGAAAACAGAATATAAGTCACTGCGTTTGGGTAGAGATGCATTGTCGTTACCTAGGCCCTGTAGAGTCATTATTGTATTGCGCGTCCATTATGATAAAAGAGGATACCGCTAGGGACACCAATGTTTGATCTGAATCCACACTTTTTGGCAATTAGTCACAGACAGTTTCAATAAGCCACTTTTAATCTGTGATAATTGGATACGCAGGCAGATCTACATTGTGTGATGAACACACTACATGGTTGGTTCTTTTATAGAACGGATCAATTAGTCCAACTCAGACAAGAACTGGCCTTTAATGTTCACAATGTAATTCGTCCATTTTCAGTGTGTGTATACCACATGTGACTTTTGACGTCATATTTACTTGGTCAGACAGCAATAATTGCTCTTGATAATAATGGAAACACAATGATAACTTTTTCTTATTTCTTCACCATTTTTAATGAAATATGGCTACGCCGCTTACAATGTCCTCTCTCCGGTCTTTACAGGAGTTTGAGTGGTAGTCTAGTTTTTTCAAACACTTCGACGAGTCTGTTATCCAGATTTGATAATGCTCCGGCTGTCGGCGATATCAAATAAATTTTGAGAAAAAGTTCATCGAAGTGTTTGAAGAAACTAAACCACTAACCAAACTCCGATGAAAACCGGAGATAGCGCTCTTGTAAGCTGCGCCATGTTTCATTAAAAATGATGAAGAAATAAAAAAAGTTATCATTGTGTTTTCATTATTATCAAGAGCAATTATTGCTGTCTGACCAAGTAAATATGACTTTGTTTTTACTTCTAGACCGAAGTAAAATATGTCTGTCCACCGTAGTATTTGTGACGTCAAAGTCACGTGGTATATACACACTGATTTGACCACATTGTTTTCAAAACTCGTCTGCTGTAAAAAGTGTATAAAGAATCCTATATCAGGGACAAAATTAAACGTAACTAAGCCGCGTCTTGTGATGTGGGGACTTGATGACATTCTCGTTTGACATTATCTAAAGTGAAATTCTCATTATACTGGTGGGGGTACGCTTCCAGTTTTTTGTCAGAAGAAGCACGTATGTATATATGAGCAGTCGCGAGAGAAAACCAACAGTATGGCCTCTGCGTAATGTATCGATCAAGATCAGCATGAGAAGTCCACGCATACTGGTCCGGGCCGACACATTCCGTCTTAGGGAGAAAGAGATATAGAGCCATGATTCCTGAAACAAAAAATCCACAGGAGGCGAAAAATGTCTGTCCGGGTTAGCCTGCGCTTATGCTTAGACGAATAAGGGTCCACACTTTACGTCCATATTGGTGGTTTTCTCGCGAAACGGCACATATAACGTACTAACGGACGCTGAAGTCACTTGTGAGAACGTTCGAAAGAAAAGACACGCCTGAGTCTTTACTGTACGCAGATGCACCCAGACCCGGCTCAAATGTAAGCTTTCCGAATAACACGAACGCTCCATACAGCCGACCCTATGACACATTTCTTAATCACACAACAGACTTTATTGGCATGTATATAATGTGTCAATTGGAGAACCTGGTTAATTCGAGATCCTCTTCAAAATATGAAATCTAATTAATTCGCTATTCACAGTAAAAGGACGTTTAAACGCTTAACTTCTGAAAGACCATTTGGTTGAATGCTATTTTTGAATAAGGTTCTCCAAAATCAGCCTCAATAAGCATGCATGCTTATTTTAAAAGCATTTGGACTTATATAGTATAATACTTGCTTTGGTTATGAGTATAAATAAATGTTTATAAATTTATAAATAAAAATGAAAAGTGGAAAACAAGTATTACGGAATGTTTGGTGTACAGGGTTGTTAGTGGGGCGTTTTTTCATCGTGAATACAGCGCTTTCAGGCACGAACTCAGAATATGTTGGTGTAATTGTAAACTCAAGTTGGAGAGGTGTTCCCATGTCACAGCTTTAATCCCATTGTCGAACGATTTAAAACAGGGTATAACTAGTGATTAGTACATTTATAAACGTGTCTGCCAAACTTACGTAATTAATATTTGTAATTTATAAGGTTGAGATGATCGAAAAGTGCAAACTAGTTAAGAACAGTGAACATTTGTTAAACATTTAAAATTAATCATCATTGCCAGTGGATTAAAACTGTTTTGACTTTGAATATCTTGTTGGAAAAGAAATAATCTTGAAATAATAAACATGCAATATCTCCTTTTCACTCAACGTTTTCATCTTTTTAACAAAACTGTGATCTACCGTTATTTGCCTGAAACAATGTTTAAAGCGGCGTAAAACAACAAACAAGCAATTTCTCAGAAACCGAAATATTCAAATGCGCATATGCCGAGTGACGGCGAGTGTTAAGACATTGAGACCGGCGATAGCGGATTAGACCTCTGCTCGCGGCGGCCATTTCTGAATTCCACTGAACAGGGTACATTTCCAAGGATAGTACTAGTTAGTCTCTCAGGGCCATTGGTTATGGTACTCTCGCTGTGTAATGCAAGGCCAGGGATGCAGCGTCGGTACCTTGTACTTAAATGTCCCAGGTTCGAACCTGCTTTGCCGTTGGGGTGTGATTTCTCCACACAAACGACGCGAGTACTGGTTAGGACATCGAGCGTGATAACTATAGATAAACGCTGTTTCTAAATCGAAGTAAAATGAATAAGTATAAATTATAATTGATGAAAACATTGTAGAATTTAAATAAATAAACGAAACTAAAAAACCCGGAATGAAAATTAAGTTAATTATTCAGCTACTAGGCACGAGCTAAACAGCAAATTGCGTCTTACTCAAGAACAACATATTATGATGCTTGTTTGAAGTGTAAACAGAGCTGTCTGTGCCTTTGTATTTATTCTACCGAGTCAGGTTCTCGTCAAGGTACACCAGTCCGGCAGTTTCAGCAGCACAGGCATAACATTAAGTCATAGTATCATGTACAGTGAAGCCCGGAAGTGACGTACACGGCAACGGGCCGGTTGAAATTGACACGATACACGTGGCTACGACAACTTGACAAACGTCCCGACCGTTGGTGAACAATACCGGCGTGCTAGAGAACTTGTATTAAGGGCCAGCTGTCGATTTGTCGGCCATTATAAAGAAACAATAAATTATTGTTCTATATAGTACGCTGACCTAAAGATTTGGTAATAATGACTAATCGACCGTTTTAATATTAACAATATCTCCCTATGAATGGCGTTGTCACCGATGTATGAAATCGGACTATTTAGATGATACCATATTGACACTGATGTCTTCTCTACTAATTGAAATGTTTAAGTCGTTGCAAAATTCCTAGACTGGAAGCAGTGTCAGATAGAAAAAGAGCCTTTATTGTGATATGAGCTGTCCCGCTAGAAAACCAACATTAAGGCATCTGCGTAATGTATCGACCAGATCAGCCTGCACTGTCCGCTAGAAAACCAGCATTAAGGCATCTGCGTAATGTATCGACCAGATCAGCCTGTCCTGTCGGTGTATAGATGGCAAATCAATTTAGTGCAGATATTACTACTAGTATGTCTGACCTTTAAGGACGATCCCAGTCTATTACATTCTTCGTATGGGTTATATTTACCCATATAGTGTTTGTCATGTACTTTTACAATCTTTAATCCAGGCGATTACATCAAATATCATGCGATCGATCGCCCTACATATATTAAGATGGGATCAAATTGTGAAGACATAGCTTACAACATGGATGGCAAACAGGCTGACTTAATTTAACGTGTTTAAAGTTCATAAGTAATTCGAGATCTTGGCTATCCTTCTCCATGTATAATATGTAGGATGTTAGTTTATTGTTAATAGTATATAAGACAGAAACACCTAAACATGTTTGAATGTTTTACGTCACGATCTCAAAATATAAACAAGCATGCATGTCAATGACCAAAGTAGTTTTCCTTCCTCCCTTCAGGATGCTCTGTGTTTTTCTTGGGATAACTATTAAGAATAACATTGATCGACCTATTGCAATACATGTTACGGTATAATGTGTATCTATTTATGAGATTTGTTACAGCATAACCAAGCTTTGGACTTAATCGACAAGTGTATATTCAAACCACCCTGTGCATCCAGTTTGTGAAAGAAGCGTTCAAGAAAATTAGACATAAAATATACCAATAGATCATATATAAGGTGGATACGCAACCTGTTTACGTCGATACAGTTGTTTACGGTTGTTTGCGTCGATACAGTGGTTGTTTACGTCGATACAGTGGTTGTTTGCGTCGATACAGTGGTTGTTTACGTCGATACAGTGGTTGTTTGCGTCGATACAGTGGTTGTTTGCGTCGATACAGTGGTTGTTTACGTCGATACAGTGGTTGTTTACGTCGATACAGTAGTTGTTTGCGTCGATACAGTGGTTGTTTGAGCTCTCCGTAGTGTAGTGGTTCGCACGTTCATTTGTCGAGCTGGAGGCCGGGCTCCAAGACTATACACATATTACTCTTATCACAGGCTTAGTGCTTTTAAAGTATCTGATTGACCGAAAGCTAATTCATTATCGAAATTGACTAATTGGAAGCGTTATGTTGAATATAGTATTTTTGAACGCATAATATGTTTTCTGAGTTTTATACGTTCGGGTCTCGATCCACGCATATAATGAACTGTTATTCATTATGTCAGAACGTTTTCAACTGTAATTAGTGAGTATACATTCATGAATAGATATGACATATACAACGATAGATGTTTAGATATTACATATACAACGATAGGTGTTTAGATATTACATATACAACGATAGATGTTTAGATATTACATATACAACGATAGATGTTTAGATATTACATATACAACGATAGATGTTTATTGAACGGGTAACTTACACCTAGGTCAAACAAAACCTAGTGATTTAACCAAATCCGATCATAAATGAGAGACAACCTGTTGCACTAAAATATCGTATTCCACAATAAAGTTTCATTGATAAGTTAACCCTTTCCCACATAGATCAATTCTGCAGCAGATGTCCTCTTACACATCAAGGCAATGGTACATCTCTATAAATGGAAATATAATTAATGAACATATAATTGTTAAGTGTGTTACGCCGCTTTCATTAATTGTTCAGTTATATCACAGTTTACTGGATAAGTTACCAGTTTTACTACATTAATCCGGACACCAGCCAGTCAATCCTTAGGCTAACCCTGCATCCATGAGCGCCAATGATGGTAGCAATTTCTACCTGTCGAAGTTTTTGGTATGACTACAACCTCACGCATCCGAGACGGACGCTCTACCACTACACCACTTTGGTGCGGGAGGTCGCGGGTGCGATCCCCGGCCGGGTCATACCTAAAACTTTAAACATGTTAGTAATGGCTACTCTCCTTGGCGCTCCGGGATGTGGGTTTAGCATTACGATTGACTGGTCGGTGTCGGGATATGTGGACCAATAGTATTGGCAACTTACACATGAAACGCCGTGATATAACTATAAAAATCACTGAAAGCGGCGTTAAACACCAATCAATTAAGTCAATCAAAAGTGTCCTACATATTTACCCGTTTCCAGCTAAACTTCTGCAGCAGACAACTTTTGAAAACATTGGGGCAAAAGGATAACGTTTCTGCTTCTGCCATAGCTTTTTCAAATCTATCCAATATATAAATTCTCATTTATTTGGTAATATGTTTTCAAAGGCCTTTCTGCAGATTTATTGGAAGTGTATATTGGAGAGGGTTTATGCCTTTATTTATAAAGAAAAGCAAAGGTTTCTTATACCCGAGGTTTCATGGACCATGATAACACGAAATTATCCCATCCTGAAGTTTAGCCGTACCCAGCATGTTAATGACGCACGAAAACGCAGTAAACTGTTACCGGACATGAATCACTGACACATCAAGTGCATCGGTCGAACCGCGACACATCCATCTGTAAAGACGACAGTTTTCCACCAAGGGGTTGTGAGTTTGAATCCCTGCTCGGTTATTCTTTTTCCAGCATACAACAAATTTAAAGCAGATCATTTGAAAATATCTAGGCAAAAACACGGAAAATCTCTAGAAATGAAGGTAGCCTAACTGAAAAAAAGTTGAAAACATTGTGGCAAAAGTAGAAATTGTTCCTTCTGAGCAATTTATCCTTTTGTCACGATGTTTTATAAAGTCGTTTGCTGCAGATGCGTCAAATGTGTCATAAGGTATGACAGAGATATTATTCATGTTTTCAAATTATTGACAACTGTCATTTTGAATATCGCATACCAGTTGGAAGGTGGGCAGTTGTCCACTAAGAAGGTTGTTACGTGATCGTTACCTAAAATGGCATACATTGAAAATGCAAATCTAGAATCAATTACTCAAACTGTCTAATGTTACCGGATACATATAACAGTGTTCTGTTGGGCACCAGACAACTTTTGAAAACATTGTTGGAAAGGTACATGTGTACAAAACGAACGATTGGTTTTACGCGATTACCCGTTCAATTGCCCAGATGCCACACATTTTTACTCGGATGTTGTTATAGGTTTTTTGTAACAGACGAATGTCATAAAACATAAACAGTAAATTGTAATACAAGTTTATGAGTAATCTGCACATGACGTAGGAACTATAAATATATGAATATTTTCAATTAAGGAGAAAGAACAACAACAAGGAAAAGTATCACAATTCATGAATGATGGTTGCAAAGTAGGACACATGTTTGGTTTTCCCACCGTCAGACGTAAATGCTCAGATTTAAACCATCCTTCAGGTCCGTTGTAAATTTTCGTTATCAGTATCCGAAGTGTCACAGCGATTATAAATCTCGGCCACATCAAAAGTTGCGGTGCTTTATCTCTAGAGCTCTCCGCTGATTTGAAATATTTCCCTATAAAATGTTTATTACGGATTAACCCTTTTTTTCTCATATAGATATGATATAGTTCCACATAGTGTGTACACGATACGTGGACGGTTCACGTAATGTATGTTAAAGAAGTAGCTTGCGTAGTGCTGTATATGAAATCATTTCAACATGCAAAACTCCATTATCTTGTTGACGAATAACAAAATTACAACTTCACCATCTAGACAGTTGATAAATCTGTCCTGTAAAAGGATTCGAGTTGGTCGGATTTATGGTCGGATATCAAATCGACGACTGTACTAATGACGGGTACCTGTAACATGAAAACCCAGGTGTTTTAGACAGTCCCATAAACCAGTCTACTTGATACTGGTACCCTGCTTTTAGTATAACTCACATTTATTTTTACAGAAGTAATTAGACGCCGGGTACTGCTTATCTGCCTAGTCAGATGTCGCCATATTGGATTGTGATAATGGTTGCTGGGTAATTTATATGGGGTTAAATCATGAACAACGGCACTCTTTTAACTTGAAGCGAATTATTGAACAGCTCTAATTGTATTTTGATTCTTGTTTGGTAAAAACTAATCCAGAACTTTGCAAGTTTTTACCATAATGCCTCAACAAGGCTACCTCAATGCATCTTATAGTTTGATCGAGTGTTTTGAACTTGCCTTTAATAAGAGGCAATTGGATCACCCTTGCAAATACAATTTGGAATTTACAAGGTGCAATATATGCATTTGACCTTTGACATGACAGAGTCAGAATGTTACATCTGCAAAAATGTGTAAGCAAGAGACCCAAGGGGGCTAGTAGCGCTCGACTACCATTAGACAAAATAATATTACCCTCTGTTACCTATGTCTACAAAAGGTTGAGACAAAAATTGGATCAATATGTTCTGAATATTTTTAAAGTTTTCACTTTAGGCATAAAGGGTATATCGGCTCCGACCAATGGCAGAAATATATTTTGACAAATGAGCATTTTCATACGTTAGCAATATGTTCCGAGTAGTTTTAACCACAAAGAATAAAACAGTTCCGCCTCCTAGCGGCCATATTTTGTTGACCAATTAGTAGTACTTGAAGGAATCTGGTAGATTCTGTTTGTATGTCGTTTGCAGATACCAACACTATTTCAATTATATCAAGGCGTTGCCTGTGTAACTTACCACAACTACTGATCCATTTATCATGAGACCAGTAGGTCAAAGTCGTTGGTATGACCCGGTCGGGGATCGAACCATTGAAATCCCGCATTAAATGCGGACGCTCGACCGATACGTCATTGAAGCGGTTTGTATGTTCGAGGGAACCACATACCTTTTCTACAACATCATTTGAAAATCGGACATATAATCTATGAGAACAAGATTGGTAAAGTTGTCCCTTTATTAGGCATAACGGGTATATCAATTCTGCCTCCTGACGACCATGTCTTTTTACCAATCAACAAGTAGGCATAACGGGTATACCAATTCTGCCTCCTGACGACCATGTCTTTTTACCAATCAACAAGTAGGCATAACGGGCATACCAACACCATGACTTTTTACCGATCAACACGTAGGCATAACGGGCATACCAACTGTACCCCAAGCAACAAGAGCCATACTGAGTATACCAACTCCGCCTATTAACGACCATGTCTTCTTACCAGTCAACAAGTAGGCATAAATGGCATACCAACTCTGCCTCCTGACGACCATGTCTTTTTACTAATCAACAAGTAGGCATAAATGACATACAAACTCTGCCTCCTGACGACAATGTCTTTTTACCAATCAACAAGTGCTGGTTCTGGTTGGGGTCACCCAAGGATAAATTATTATATGATATTATTTTTGAAAACAGCACTGTCCCCTAGTGGCTATGTTTTTTGATCAATCAACATGACTTAAAGAAATCTGATAGAGGTCACCCCTAACCCCACAGAGACAGCGCAGATGAACATGCTGATATTTTCCAAGGATGGGCTGATAGCATTTTCTCTGTGGGTAAACTTTGTCGGGTAAATAAGTTTATCAGCACATATTGAACCCCTTTCTCGTAGAAATATACTTTGTATGTTATATAAACTAGTAAGCGGGTAAGGACACACTGTAGAATTCAGCGATGTTCCGTGAAAACAACATTAAGGTAATTATTACACGTGCGTAAAATTCAATGCAAAGTAATATCAGACTGTGCGTGTGCGTTGACTGATCTGGATATATGCTGTTCGCTAATGTTAAACGGTTGTTTTTGGAAGAACGTCGTTCACTTCTACCGTGTGAACATTCTGTATACTTGAGAGGCTTAGTGGTCTTCTAGTTCCCACACTGAAATGTCAGACCAGAGGTTCAGGTTTTAAGTCCCGGTCCGGGTTGCGGAAATGTCTAAGCTGCTTTAACGATGGCTTCCTATTCATCTAGAGGTAAAGTACTTGTCCTTTCCAGGACAAATGACCTCGCTTGTAACGATGCTATACACTGAGCAAGTTAAAGAACGGATATTTTCGGGAAATGCTAGGGTATCGAACCCGGACATTATTGCATCAAACAATGTCTCTTGAATTAATCTGTACCTGTCAGATGCTTGTACTTAATAAAATGTACACTATCAAATGGGCATATAGAAGCTAAAAGGCTTATGCTCAAGCAGAAAATGTGGTCTCGAAAATTACATTACAACTCATTATGTAATGAAGACAGCGGATGTTCTTCGGAAATGTTGACATACATTTCATGAGACACGTATAAAATCAGCTGACATAACATGTATTATGCCGTCCGGTGCATTTCTCTTCAACAACAGAAGCGTAGGTGTATGCCAAGTACGTTACCTGGAATTGTTGTAATCGAGGATGGGTATCAGATTTTATTGGCATGCAAGAATTAACAATAAAACACCGCGGCAATGATGTATTTAATTTCACAACTATCCGTTATCGTATTTACATTTAGACGTTTTTAATCAATAGTAACGTTCAACTTTTCGACATTATGACATAACAGTATACAGTCCAATATTCCAATAAATGTATACACACATTCTTAACAGTACGTCGGACATGCGCAATTAAATGGTCAAACAGTCGGTATTCTGTTACTTATATTAGTGTAAGTTTTACACCATATTATGAAATAATTCGTTTCGCTTTAATATTTCAGTAATATTACTTTAAAGTTGAACACACAATTACACTTCGTGAACGATATCAAGCGTTTTTGTTGTCATTCAATATAAGATCGTGCACCAGAGCTAAAATAAAACAATACACATGAGTGATTTTTCATTTAAAAGCATTACGTAAAAGGTAAATAACGGTCAGTGCTTCAGGCATTGAACATTATTCAGACGGTCCAAGAGTAAGAGTCCGCCATATGCGAATATTCAAGACAAGTCCAACGAAGAATGGACAAGTAAACTGCATTTCTACATTGACTCTGAATGTATTAGAATTGTAGGGATATCATCAGACACTAAACAACACTATATGGAGGAAGAGGGTTAAAGACCCATGACAAAAATCAATTATAGAACTACAGTTTGTTGATAGTTTATTGCCTCCGTAATTGTCGATTTGATCCGAGAAACAAACAACTTAGAGGGCGCTATCTGCAGTCCACATCGTTTCCACCAATCAATGAGTCAACGCACGATAAAAGGCATCGTGACTTGCAAAAAGGTTCCAACTTATCCATGCGAACGATTCTAACATTTATAAAAATGTGTATCTTCATTGTCTTGTATGTGTCTTCACTGTCCATTTATATATGTTCTAGACCAATTAAGATCACCAGAAAAGTTGTTAAAATGTTTACCTGAACATGATCATTTATGTACGGGTGAACTGACACTACCAAAGAAAGCATTTTCACCTGACATGGCCTCAAAGGGAAACGTCAATCGTGAGAATCACTTCCCCGTGCAGGTGGAAATTGTAATTATGATTAAATCACCGAGTCTCATTTGTCTTCGCAGCCATTGTTGGAACGTCCGCAGATTGGGAATCACTCGATCTATTTTGTAAACCTCATTGAACGTGATTGTTTAATGGGACGAGCATTAACAACAGTCAGTTTTCCATGAAAGTGTACTTGTAACATTAGGATACTGTTTAACTTAATACCTACGTTAATTGTAATGGAACGTGAATTCTTTTTCATGTAGTTTCATTGGTTCAACTTCGGCTCAGTGACGCTCTAAACATGGCAACACGTGTCATGGTTCACCTCACATATAGGGATATTCGGATAAATATGTAAAATGTATTCACCGCGCTTAATTCGGTTTAAATTGTAACGAAACAGTACACAAAAAACATTAATATTTAGCATTGGCTGTCCACTTTAATAATGCTAGTGCACTTTACCCGTTATTTCCCTTTGGCACGAATGTCTACAATAAAAGAACATACAAATTCAAAGTACCTGCTTGTGAAATAAGCAATTGGGTAGGCGTGCGTATAACACTATTTATTAACTGGGTATTAGTTATTTGGTACATGTATGTGCGCGTAATGTATTCTGTTGGACATATTTTGGTTAGATCAACTATGATCTGATAGCAACATTATACTACCAAATCACGCGAAGATGTGAGTTCGTGCACCTTACTGTTCCACGTAAAATAGATTGAATATAGTTGAAAACATTGTCAGGAGACAGTGCTTATTATGAGCAATTCTCCTACAGTCACAATATTTTCAATAATTTTCGTCTGCTGTAGATGCATCAGAATCCGTCTTTATGTGGGAAAGGGTTATTTATTTGGAGCAATTAATAAAATATGTCGACAAAATAGTTTTTTTGTATTTACTGATTTCATAATGAATCTGTAGACATCCGTGCCAAAGGTAAACAATGGTAAAGTTCAAATCTTGGGACACATCCACATTATCAGAAAAGGTAGCGCATGCTCTTCTGAAAACCACACCTAGAAGTTATGACGAATATCCATTCATAACTTGTATACCACTATCCCTATGGCTTGAACTTGTGGCCTTGTATGTGCTTTACGTTTGATAAGGGTCTTAATTGAGCAGAGAGCAAGCGTTTAGTGGCTTAAGTACAGACGAGGCCATTTGTTCTACACTGAAGTCTACTTAAAGCACTTCACGTTGTTGCCCATAAAGTTAAAACACACCCAAATAGTTCTGCCTAAATTAACTTGGTCTATGATATGCGTATTTTGACACGATGACACTGAAAACAATAATACTGTGGATTTGATGTACTTGAAAGGCTTTCACTTCTTCAGAATCCGTCATTTCTTTCTGTTCCGTCATGGGATACTCTTACGCTTTGAATGTACGAAGATTTACTAATTGGCATGGAGAATGTAAACAAGAAGGGCGAAGGGATATTCCGCGCCCAAGTGTTACCTGCTTTTAAATCCTCCCACTCAACTATAATCTTTACATTACCCAAAAAGCCAAAACACGTGATTTTGTTAAAAGAAATTAAATTGGCCAATACATAAATTGTAATAATATAAAATTTAACAACCAGATAGAATGTCCAGGAGCACGGCATCAAAACCCTGCCTTATTCATTGTTGGAATAAGACAATTTTGTATACGTATGGTCATACTTTATTATCAGAAAATGAACTGATCATGTGAAGCTCAAAGAAAACCAACCTTAGGCTATTTATTACTGATACAGGTATGATAATATGAATTTATGAAGTGAACATTATGTGTTGCCCTCGCATCCATACTATACCACACACACTATGGTAACAGTGTATATCTTGATTAGATGTTGTGGATGTCCATGATGATCTGGGCCTTTACTGTTCCTTAATCGGACATGTTCCGGTTTGCACGGTCGGACTCAAATAATATTACTTTGGATCACGATTCCCTGTAATTAAACAGTCGTTAAAAATAACGTAAAGATCTCTTCGTTAGATTTGAAAGTTTCAGCAGCAACAACACCATATAAGATTATTATCAAAGTCCCTTGGCCCAGGGACTACCTGTGAATTTATATTTAAACTTCATGTTGGGAAATCATTTGAATTAGACGCAGAGAGTTTTTCAACAATTTAAATAAATATTTGATCATTGCAATCAGTCAAAAACAATTTCAAAGGTGAATTTTACCTTTGATTCATAGTCACATAAAAACTATATATGACGTTTGCGAATTGAAGACCTTTAACAACGCTCTCCCAAATACAGACGAACTTCCACGTATGAGAAGCAGACGACTTGTTTAAACATTGTGACAATTTAGGGAATTGCTCACAAATAAATCATCGACTCTATTCAATAATTATACATTCCTCTAAATATATATTTCTATATATGTTCCATATAAGTCATCTGCTGTAGATGTTTTGTATGTGGGAAAGCGTTAAAGACTTATGCTTTACCCGAATGTATCGTTCGTTAACGATGCTAGCATGTATTGAGTACCATTAGCACTTTGATGACAACACTTCAGTGTCAATTCTGAAGAAAATATCCTTATTTGTCGTAATCAATTTGGACCAACCAAAAGTTGTACTTTGTAGATGTCATACTTTCTGATGGGATAAAGTGATCATAAGCTAAGTGTACAGCACCTAAAAACGATATAATACTTCCATAACAGTGGCGTCGTGTCCCGAAATCACCGGTTCGTGACACCATTTAAGATCTAAAACGCACAACGTGATTCGGGATACATGCACCACGTCCAACAAATATTGCTTTTGAGTATACACTCATCATATCTGCAGTAGTCAACATTAAACAAAATTGGCAAATGTTAATTAATGAAAGTTTGGTTATTGAAAAGAGTTGTAAAGACTGTGACAATATGAAACATTGATCAAGATTAGCAATTTCTCGTTTTGCATCAATGTTTTCAAATGGCATATTCTGTAGATGCGTTAAGATGCGCGTTGCATGTGGGAAAGGGATGATGCACAGTCTCAAAGGTTTTGATATTTGCATATTCATTAATTCCTGCTTTAACTTGTGGCATAATTATATTTTAAAAGGTGACTGCATTATCTAATGCACGTTTTCTGTAATTGGTAATGGATCCGTACACGTGCATCTGTTTACAATTCACACTGATGTATCTACTTTTTAATCTGAAAGGTTGCAATTTTTTCTAATGGAATTGTTGCCAAATCCAATTGCACATGGCAGTTGCAACATGCATGCATGCATGTTTAAGCTCTCATTGTAAATCTACAATCTTATTACAATCAACAAAATTGGAAAAATACTTTATATTATAATATCATTTGAGTACTTTTCAATCAATGGTGCTTTTTGCTTATACATTTATTTAAAATGCATGTTATAGCAAACCCAGCAGCTCATTTTCTCACTTCTTCTTTTATAAATATATCATTAATTAAGTGAGCCCTATCCTGGCCTAATGAACAGTATTGCTATCAACCACATAGTATGAAACACCAAGGTTAAAAAGGTGACGTTTACGCGGTAATATGTGTTCAGCCTTCCAAATTGCTAACCTCTCTTGCTTTATATAGACTCATGATACTTTCAAGTCATTCCCAAAGTTAACGAGTTTTACATTAACCTTTCCAAACCAAATCGTGCTTATATGAATACTACATATTCTGATTACCCTATGCTTGTCATACTACCATATGCTTGGTATCAATCAACTTGTGTATATTTTGATAAGTCGGAGCTGACGGACAGGATTATCTACCCCTTCACTGTTTAGAAATGCCAACGTGGCTTCTGTGGCTCACTGATGGGCTCGTATATGTAGCTAACACAGAAAGAAACGACACAGAAAGCCAACAATCATAGTTCTGTCACCAGCGCCTCTGGATATGCATAAATGTTTGCAAAGCAGGATGACATTGCAGAATATGTTTCTTCGGGCGGTAGTTAAGCAAACAGTTAAGCATTACAAATTAGAAACCGATCAGGAAAATGAATTTATAATTCATTAAAGCCATGATGATATTTATTGTTAAGGGCTATAGCTAAAAGCAATATCACAATTAAAGTTTTGAATTATTTACAATTTAACACATTTCATTGTACGTGTACGTGTAAAAAGTACGTGTATGTATTCTTATTTTGGTAATATAGTATACACCTTCATAGACAATAGCCGTTTCCCACACGCAAACGCATTTTGTTGATGCACCTGCAGCAGAAGATTTTAGAAAACATTGTTGTTACAATGAGGAATTTCTTCTTTTACCACTATACAACATATTTTAAACATGTTGCAAGACAAACATTGATTAAATGATGCGCCTTTGAATGTATCTATAAAGAAATTAAACCGTATTCAGGATTCAGGACCCAATCATTTAATCATACAGAATGCAACACAAAGGACAGGTAATGTCAAAAAGGTAGACTGTGCGTGCATGTTGTTTTATTCACACTCTGTCTCGGTGTTATAAAGCTGACACTTTCAAAGACATGGAATAAAACAATAACTTTCAAGACCATCAGGCACTGTTAATTGTGGTACAGCCTCTCAATTGGGACTATTATATTTCTTTTGTTAAATAATCCTTTCCAAACACACGTGTGCAGCAGAGGATTTTAAACACATCTATAATAATAATATCTCTCTATTAGAAAATAGGGTCGATCACTTTGAGACACAATGAGAAATTACTCATTATGAACAGTGTTCCCGTTTGCCACACCATTTAAAAGTCGTCTACACCCGATGCTTCAGAACGCGTCTGTATGTGGGAAAGGGATAAGGATCGACAAAAAAACCGACTCGTAGAAGGCTACGACCATTATTCGCCCATTCGTACTGAAGAGCTTCGATCTTGAAATAACTACAATAGCCACATGCCCTCGTACTCTACCCTCCAAACCGATAAAACGCCCAACACAAAACCTACGATATGGGAATCCATTAAAATGAAAAGAAAGAAAACAAGTTAACATTTCTTAAAAATTGCTTTTGGATTGGCGTTCAATCCTTTGCTTTACAGAATCACTGGTTTCAGTTCGTGGCGATAGTGTGTTGGTTTTGAATATTGATTTAAGGGAACATTCATTTACAGCTGATCAATGATTTATGTTCGCCAAAGGTCTTTAAAATTTGTGACATAAATATAAAATATTTGACCAACAATTTACGTAATTAAATGCCTTACTTACAAATTAAAAGGTCCCGACTATCATAGAAAGGGATATTAAGAGTGAATGCGTCCAAAATTTTCTGACAGAATGTCGACGGACATTTCCCTTTAAAGACAAAATCTGCTGATAGCTTCCAAAGTCTAGTTAATGCGCCAACTTCGTGCATAGTCACGCACTGTGTTGTCCGCCCGCGTTTTTGAAAGAGGAGTTTTTGAAGTGGAGGATCACAAACAGAAGACCATTCTCCGTGAGTGTCAAGTTAAACATAATTCTTTTACCCTATTCGTTCTATATGGAATTTTAATGGGCTCTTCTAAACTTAATGTGCAATACATTCATTGATGATACATAGTAATCGTTAGCCTAATTTGTTTGTGAGTAAACAGGGGAAACGATAAACCCTGTTTGGACTGAGACTATCAAATGGTGTTATTCAAACTTGTTTCAATATTATTTTTGTTTATTCAACCCTTTCCCTGATACAACTAATCTGCATCAAGCAACTTTGAAAATTTGAACAATTCTCCATAAATCATAATTTACAAAAGTCGTGTGCTGCAGAGGCGTTACAAAGCGTATGTATGTGGGAAAGTGTTATTAAAGTCACCCTTACTTGAAATGAGACACTAGAATCTTTGACCGCAAAGTAAAATTATAGTATTCTTTATTTACGCTTGCAAACCAAGTTTACAGCGATAGATATACCAGTGTTGGTCTGTGCTCCGGTAGAGAGAGAGACTGAGTTACCCTTTCTAATCTGTCTCAAACATGATAGAGCACAACTATACAGCATATATACAATCTCTCTTAAGACAGGATTGTTATAATACATTTAGGTTGTAAACATTATGGAAAAATGAGAAATTACGTCTTTATTATCATTATGTCTTTTTAAATTGCCGCTGTGTTTTTAAGTGCCGTCTGCTCTAGTGCCGTCTGCTATAGTGCCGTCTGCTATAGTGCCGTCTGCTCTAGTGCCGTCTGCTCTAGTGCCGTCTGCTATAGTGCCGTCTGCTCTAGACCTTGCAAATAACTGCGTCTGTATGTTAAATGTTAACTTTGTATATAAGTAAGATGACACTTTTCTTATCAAGATAAAAGTTCCATTAAAAAGTTGTTTCTTTAACCCTTTTCCACATAAGACAATTCTGCAGCAGACGACTTTGAAAAACATATTAGCAAAATTGTGAAATATCTCAATAAATGAGAGTATATTCACTTAAGTTAGTTGAACACATTGTGAGAAAGGAGAATTTGCTCAACATGAGCAATTTCTCTTTTTCTCACAATGTTTTCAAAAGTCGTCTGCTGCAAACGCGTCGGAATTCGTCTAGAAGTGGGAAATGAAAACAGAACCGCTTGCAATAAGCATTAACCATTTTACACATACGACAATTCTGCAGGATACGAAAATATATCTAAGAAAAATGTCAAAATCTCTTTAAAGCAAGCGTAATTATTGAAACTATTTTGACCAATTTCTCCTTTTGTCAAAATGTTTTCAAAAGTTGACTGTTGTAGACGTATCAAAATGCCTCTGTGTGAGTGAAGGGGTTTATAGTTTAAAACAATCAGGGTTGATCAGAGGAAAGACATAGTATGATCCAATAGACCTAACATAACAACAAATCATTGTTTGGCATTAAAATATTACATAGCCCATACACATTTTAAAATATTAACACAATGCAAGGTTGTGTTCCAAAACAGAACGTCTAATGCTGGATCCAATATAGATAATTTTATTCTTCCCATTTCTTTTTCGCTTTTCGAAACATTTTGCATTATTCTGTTCAGAAATTGAAAGGTTGAAATAGAGATAAATATATGTTATACAAAATATAAACCGTTAATACATGGAGATGTTGAATGTCATGCTATTGGCAGACTCACGCAGCGTTTAATGTGAGCTTGTAAGAAATTAAAAAAGAAGAAAATAAAACAGAATAATGTACTAAGGTTTCCCATAACACATCATCTTATCAAGACTGACGATTGATTTGTCTTTAGATCCCGATTTATATTAGGTCTATATATCATAGCCGGTTTTTAATACTACTTCAGAGGGGGCTCATCGACAAACCAAAACTTGTGACCGCGGCCATAAACTATAGTATTTATGGTTATAAATGGGGTTCAACTTGTTCGATATAACGTTGAAGAAAACTAGATTGTAGTTTTTTAAACAAAAACATGTCTTCATTATTGAGCTTACAACGTGTTTCAACAACTATCGAGCTAACACCTTGTAACACCAACTTTCGATCTTATAACTGTTAAAATAAACTATCGAGCTAACAACAACTTGTATCAGTAACTATCGAACTATCAACTTGTTTCGATAGTTATCGAGCTTACAACTTGTCTCGATAGTTATCGAGCTTGAAACATGTATCGATAGTTATTGAGCTTACAACTTGT
>JAUELF010233533.1:5000-13294 GCA_031471495.1 Clinocardium nuttallii
ACGTGTATATTTGACGGTTTTCGGCGTCAATAACGGGAATCAATCAGCATGATCAAAGTTTTCAATGTGAAAAAGTGTGTCTAATTTATAGGATAAGACCCCTCATTCCCTTGAGGATTGTCGAGTATTCAAATCAAAGAAATTTGATGACATGAAAAGGCTTATTAGGGAATGTAAAAGTCCAGCCAAGACGTTTGACCAGAAAGGTGGGGAGAAAAAGACAGGAAAGTGTTGAATCCAGATGCACTGAACTTTGTGGTGAAAATGTGAGAGATAGTTTTAGTACATGTGTACAAAAGAGACAAACCTGATAATTGTTCATCTTAATTTCATGTTATGCAATTGTAGATGAGCAGAGCAACCGTACTCTCGCAAAGCCAGAACTATTTAGTTCATTAAATATTAATGGTGAAGAGATTGAATACTCTCTGTCATCATGCTCTGGTGTCTCACTTAAGTGTGGTAGAACGATTGATAACTTAATTGTTGAATGTTTTGATGGGAGTGCTCATTATGATTTTCCTACAGTTATTGAGTGCGCTGATATACCTTGTAATAGGGAAGAAACGCCTAGTGTGTCAGGCAGTCACCCACATTTTCATGAATTAGTCCGGTACATTCAAGAAAGAGATAATTATTGTAAGATACTTCTGCTTTAAGGTCGTGACATCACAGATGTCGACCATGTTCTTGATCAAAGGGTGGGACCAAGGGGATCTCCCTTTGCACAGCGTTCACCCTTTGGTTGGGTTATTGTAGGAGAAGTATGTCTTGGTGACTCACATGTCATAAATAATGTCTCAGTAAACAAGACCTTCATAGTGGGTGACGGGCGATCTTCACTTCTGCCACCATGCATGAGTAAGTTTCATGTGTCTAGGAAAGCTAATGTGAATGAATGTGAAAGTAATTGTAATGTTACATATGTATTAGATAGTGATAGACACACTTTGTTTAAACCTTGCAGCAATGTTTTTAACAATGATCACATGTTTAGGTATGATTATGTGTTCACTACTGATATCCGTGATGATGTACCGTCATTGTCCGTTGAAGATCGTGAGTTTCTGTCTATAATGGACACATAGTTTGTCCTCGATTCAAATAGTAGGTGGTCCGCCCTTCTTCATTTTAGAACATCTCGACCTAGACTTCCAGATAACAGAGCTCAAGCTCTTCAAAGAGCCAAAGGTCTGCAGGTTAGTTTAAACAAGAACCATGTTATAGGAAACAACACTTTGTAGAGTTTATGGATAAATTAATAGTTTGCGGTCATGCAGAATTAGGCCCCGAGTTACCTGCAGTAGCCGAATGCTGGTACTTGCCTATAGTTGGAGTCTATCATTCAACAAAGCCTAATAAGATCAGGGTAGTCATTGATTCGTCTGTACAGTTTAAAGGGGTCTCCCTCAATTCAGTGTTACCTCAAGGTCCTGACCTAACCAACAGTCTATTGGGTGTTTTGTTAAGAGACTTAGTAGCAATATCAGTAGATGTAGAACATATGTTTTACTGTTAGAAAGAATGATAGGGATTATCTCCGTTTCTTTTGGCATAGAGATAATGTAACTTCAAAGCCTCTAGTAGAGTATCGTATGTGCAAACATGTGTTTGGGAACAGTCCCTCCCCTACCATAGCAAGTTATGGGTTGAGAAAGACTGTAGAATTTGCTGACAGTGATGTCATAGAGTTTGTGCATAGAAACTTTTATGTAGATGATGGTCTTACCTCCTGCTCTTCTGTGTCTGAAGCAGAATATTTAATTAAACGTACTCAGGTGTCACTTGCAGTTACTGGGTTACGGATTCATAAGATCACGTCTAACACCCCAGAGGTAATGACCATGTTTTCAAAAGAGGATCTAGCTGCTGATCTTAATCGCAGTGACTTTAATCTGGAAAGTCTCCAAACACATCGTAGTTTAGGCTTAGAGTGCGATGAACCAAGACCGTTTTATGTTTAGTAATCAGTCACAAGACAAGCCTGTCACTAAGAGAGGTATTCTGCCAACCATTAATAGTGTCTTTGACCCCATAGGCTTTCTTGCACCAGTAATTATTGATGGTAGGCTGATACTGATAGATGTAGTGTCCACTGGCATTGACTGGGATGAACCGTTACCGTATGATACTGAGGTCAAATGGAAACATTGGCTGAATAGTTTGAATGATTTAAACGGTGTCAATATTTCAAGGAGTTTATTTGAGGTCTCTTTATGTACACTGAATAACCTCGAACTTCACATATTTTCTGATGCATCGGAAAAGGCCATAGCGGCCGTAGTCTTTATGGTTGGATTTTCACGTATTGAAACAAGATATGTTAGTTTTGTTATGGACACAGCCAAGGTTGCACCTATCAAACTTCACACTATTCCACGCTTAGAACTTTGTGCTGCTGTCCTAGCAAAGGAGTTGTATATATTAGTTTCATAAAATCTGCATGTAGATTTGAAAAAAAATCTGTTCTACACAGATAGTAGCGTTGTGTTAGGGTATGTTTGGAATCAGTCCCGTAGGTTTTACACTTATGTCAGTAATCGTGTGCAGAAAATTAGGCGTGTAAGTAACCCTCAGCAGGGAAAGTATATTCCATCTGAAAAGAATCCTGCCGATGTAGGAACTAGAGTAAAAGTCCACTTAAGTTAAAGGATAGTGTTTGACTTTCGGGACCATTTATACGTGAACATAGGATACAGGTGCCAGAGCTTTACCCACTAGTAGATCCTCAATTTGATTCGAAAGTTCATACTAGTGTTGTTGTAATGGCTACCAATGTTCAACAACGATTAGGGTCTGCTCGCTTTGAGCGTTTCTCGTCATGGAGCAAGTTGTTGTTTTCCTTTGGAATGCTGATACACATTATTGTGTCATTCAAGAAAGTTGTGCAGTGTATGGGATGGCATATTTGTTCTCAGTCTAGTTCCACGGAAGGTTGCTTAAAAGGCGAAGGTCTTAATTCAAGAAGTACAGTATAGTAGTTCAAATTAGAGGTTGATAAACTCCCATAAGTAATGACAGTGCTCTATTGTCATTGGATCAATTGATTGATGATGTTGGTCTGCTTCGTGTAGAAGGACGTCTTCGTCGTTGTAGTCTCCTCTTTGGGGAAAATCACCATATTATCATACCTGCCAAAAATCATGTTACAAAGATACTCATCAGACATTTTCATGAGTCAGTGCATCATCAGGGGCGTTTGTTCACAGAAGGCGCAGTTAGGCAGGGAGGGTATTGGATTATTTCTAGTCAGCGTAGTGTCTCCTCTCATATATTTAGTTGTGTAATGTGTAAGAAACTTAGGGGACGTTTTGAAACCCAGAAGATGTCTGACCTTCCGATAGATAGAATAGAGCAAGCAACCCCCATTTCGTATGTAGGTGTAGACGTGTCCGTGGCAGGTTGTCTCTCGCAAGACACGTACTTCACAAGCAACTGCTAAACGTTGGGCTGTACTTTCTACCTGTCTGTTGATACGTGCAGTACATATAGAGGTTGTAGATGAGATGTCCACTTCCGCATTTATTAACGCACTCCGTCGTTTCATTGCCATTCGTGGCAAGGTCAATGTCTTTAGTCGGCACTACTGACCATATCAGAGTAGATGCTATCAATGTAGAAGATAAACAGACAACAAGTTTCTTTGGTAGTTCTGGTAACATTTGGATATTCAATGACCCTCATAGCTCTCATATGGGAGGGGTCTGGGGAAAGAATGATCGGGTGTATTTTCGACGTATATTAGAAGCTATGCTGTCCAAAACACTCAATCTGACCCATGATGTCTTAGTTACTCTCATGTTAGAAGTATGTGCAATTATCAATTCCCGTCCAATTGTACCCATCTCTTCTGACCCAGACTGCTCTGAAAATTGAGTCCCGCAGCTATACTAACCCTTAAACTGGAACATGACAAACAACCTGTAGATGATTTGTCCATTAAAGACCTTTATAAAGATCAATGGAAGCGTGTCCAGTATCTGGCAGGTCAATTCCGGATACGTTGGAGAAAAGAGTTTCTACATTCTTTACAACTTAGGTCAAAATGGCATTTTGAGCAAAATGCAATTAAAATTGACGACATTGTCGTTTTGAAAGACAGTGAAGTGGCTCGTAATCACTGGCCTATTTGTAGAGTAAATAAGATTTGTCCTGGTGCTGATGGCAATATTCGAAAGGTAGAAGGTTGTTTTTTTTAGGGAAAACAAAGAAGTCTTTCTAGTAATGCCAATAGTGGAGCTTGTAGTGCTTGTTAGAAGTTAAGGAAGGCAAATTATAACAGAGATTTTGATTTGATATTGGTATAATTACAGCTGCGACAGTGTGTACTATTACATATGTTTTCTAGACTTGTATTTCTATTGTTATGTATTGTTTTCATACTTGAAGATGAGTATGGTATACAATTCATCACAATGTCATTTTTTGAATTGATAAATTTAAGAAGGGAGTGTTTTTGCTAAATAATGTTCTTGTATAATGCTAAGCTAGGACAAGAATTAAAGTAGTCTTAAAGGATTTTTACAAAGCTAATTAAGCTTTGATTTGCAAAGTCCGTGCCTTATAAGTGGATTGTTTATTATGTTTTCAACATATTTCTTTTAAAGTATAAGCTTAATGTGTCATTTATCGGAGTTACTGTTTAGCACTCAACATTTAAAACTTAGTTGTATTATATATATTCACTGGTCAGTTACATTTGTATAGTGTAATCAAAAGGAAATTGATCACAGGTGGGGTGTGTGTTGTACCTTGTCGGTACTTTTTACTCTTTGATTATTTTCATTTATACCCATTGGGTTACTAATTACTAGTTGTTTTCAGTCATACTCACTTCCGTTAAGCGTGCAGCAGTGTGCAGCATGACACAGATGTTTTCAAGCGTTTTTCACCCTTGCCTAGTCCTGTCCAGTCTCATGGTGTAAGTAAAAGAAAGTTAATTTGTCTCTTGTATAATGAAAACCAGTATTTGTTTATAATACAGTTAATTTAGCAGTTTTTTAGGTTCTCTTTCAAACATTTGGCGATTCGTGCCACTGGCAATTCGAACGTAAGTTCATGATTGAAATTGCAGTTTTAGACACACGTCACACAGCTGTGTACTAGAATGAAGTTATATTGAGCAAATGATCAGAGTGTTTTGTGGAAAGGATGTAGATATTCAGTGTAAGAATAGCTTAGTCATTTTAATACTGAATATCTGTATCACATTTAGTCATTTGAATTTAGATGTTATTTTTGGCTCTGTGTTGACTATGTTTTTTTGTATTATTTGCAGATTTTTACCATTTGGAGAAAGATTAAAAAGATAAAACTAAAGCAACTATTTCAACTTAATCTCTCTCAAAGGGGAAGCAATCCCGGCGGGGTCGTGACAGTTAGGGTAGCTTTTCGATTCCGACTCAAAATCAAATTCAGATTAATTGAGTCCCAATGATAACATATATACTCAAAGATTTAAATTATTGAAATGCTAATAAAATAAAAAGTTGACAAAATATAATAGCATATACGGTACATGAGTATAGGCGTCGACATTTCCAAAAATCCTTTCGAATAACGTTAATCAGATATCTGTACTAGATAGAGTATTCTATTCTAGATACTTGCATCAGATTCTCAACCGAAATTAACCATAACAACCCCAGAAGACAGAATGAGAAAGTCGAGTCCCAGTGATATAATATTCTCCAAGAGGAATCAAAGTATAATCAGGCTTTTCATTAAGAGCCTGCTGCCGGCTCAAATGACTGCTCCGCCGAAAGTCCTGATGACTTGCATTTTGGATAGGTGCCTTCGACAAGGTCCGCGTCCTAAATTCCTGACAAATTAAAGCAGTACTTTACTTTCTTCAGGTTCATTCACATATCGAACAAATTTATGGTGTATGTGCATACTTTCCGCAGGTGTAATTATGATTGCGATTTCAAAATAAAATTTAAATTACTGTGTATATTGTCTTAACTAATTTACTCATGAATGAAAGTGTATCCATCGAAAGTCTTTGCGATAAACCCCCATTCTGAGTAGACAATATTATGCATTGATTTTATTACGAGCCTTGGCATTCGCACCTCGGCGCTTTTGTTTAGTCTTTGGTGTGACTATACAGGGATGCGAACCCTGGTCTCCCACTTCGTTGGCGGACTCTATACAATGAGATACATCTCAGATAATCGATGACATAGAACCATGACTGTAATATTATGGACATTATTTATTTTTTAGTTTTACGTTAATTATTACATCTTGAGCATTGAAGGCGTATTATTACAAATAATTCAACATCAAAAAGCATCTAAAACACAGTCTAAGTATGGTAGAATAATCTATATTAAAATATCAACATCGTCCTATAATATGTATATGACATCCCCCTTCTTAAGATTTATCTTATCAACAGTAATTTGTCTTTTCTGGTACAGAGTTTATAATGTTCACACAAAATAATTCCGCTACTAGTGTAGATTAAGATCAGACTTTACTGATGATATATGTTTTAAAGGTGCTGAAAATTTTGAAATATTGCTAATAGTGACAACAAAGATATACGTACTACTGGTCCTTTAATCTTGACATCACCCAGATGACTGGTCTATATTTTCTATAAATGATTGATCTATATATCCTAAATTGTCGATCTAAATATTTCCAAATGGCTGATCTAGATAGTCCAAAATGGTTGATTTAGATATTCCCAAATGGCTTATCAAAATATTCCCAAATTGCTAATCTAGATATTTCGAAATGGCTTATCTAAATAGTTCCAATTGGCTGATCTAGATAGTCCAAAGGGGTTGATCTAGATAGTCCAAAGTGCTTGATCTAGATACCCCCAAACGGCTGATCAAGGTATTCCCAAACAGCTGATCTAGATATCCCCAAACGGCTGATCAAGGTATTCCCAAATAGCTGATCTAGATATCCCCAAACGGCTGATCAAGGTATTCCCAAATTGCTGATCAAGAAATTCTCAAATAGCTGATCAATAATAGTTTATCCAGATATTTCCAAATGGTTGATCTAGATAGTCCAAAATGGTTGATCTAGATATCCCGAAATGGCTTATTAAGATATTCCCAAATGGCTGATGAAGATATTCTAAATGGTTTGTCTATATATTCACAAACGGTTGATATAAATATTCCAAATGTTGTATCCATATATTCCCAAAAAGCTGATCTAGATATTCCAAAATGGCTGATGAAGATATTCAAATGGCTTGTCTATATATTCACAAACGGTTGATCTAAATATTCCAAATGTTGTATCTATATATTTCCAAATAGCTGATCTAGATATTCCAAAATGGCTGATTAAGATATTCCCAAGCGGCTGATTAAGATATTCTTAAATGGCTGATTTAGATATTCCCAAATGGTTGATTTATATATTCCCAAATGGTTGATCTATATATTCGTAATTGATTGATATAGCTAATCACAAACAGTTGATCTATATATTCCCAAATGGCTGAGTCTATTCTAAATATTTGTTTAATTAATTCTCGTGAATGTAATATTAAATAATTTCAGGTTTATAACATTCGGAACAACTCGGTCGACTACATCTAACATGTAGGGTACCAAATTCGGCCGAACAGTGCCGAATGCGGTTTATGGAGCTTTCTAATTGACTTCAAAATATGTTAATCGCTTGACAAGTGTGCATTGTTTCATTCTAAATTATAATGCGAAAAAGAAAATGGCTCTTGATGAGCAATTTCTCCATTTTTCACAATGTTTTTGGAGTTCATTAAAAAATAATCTTTCACTGCATTGAAACTGTCCATGATGTGTTCACGTGCTATAGGGTATGCCTATCTTTCAAATCACCTGAACGGATTGCTCGGGGTGATCTATTTTGATTAGTTATGCATGTCCCTCCGTCTCCTATTCATGACTATGATCAGGGTTCCCTTCTTCTAACCAAATGTTGCTAGCATGAGTTGTCGACTTAAATATCAATATAACGGAGTGACACTTGTTATATCTATGTGACACTTGTTATATATGTGACACTTGTTATATCTATGTGACACTTGTTATATCTATGTGACATGTGACACTTGTTATATATGTGACACTTGTTATATATGTGACACTTGTTATATCTATGTGACACTTGTTATATCTATGTGACACTTGTTATATCTATGTGACATGTGACACTTGTTATATATGTGACACTTGTTATATATGTGACACTTGTTATATCTATGTGACACTTGTTATATCTATGTGACACTTGTTATATCTATGTGACATGTGACACTTGTTATATATGTGACACTT
>JAUELF010233544.1:0-13292 GCA_031471495.1 Clinocardium nuttallii
CCATTATTCAACAGATCAACCACTTCTTTCGACATTATATACGATCTGCAACTACAGAGACATCTATCTGAACCCGAAGTGGTGTTCAAAAACGGAGAGCTAATATAGAAAGACATATGTGAAGCAATTCAATGCCGATATTAAAAGACACTAGTGTAGATTCCAGTCTCAAAATGTTGAGTCTCTTCGGATTTCGCGTACTATAGCAATTGGCTCTATCGAGACCCTTGCTAAAAAGGACATAGTATTTCACTGTATGTCACGGAATCTAAATTGAGAACAAAACGTCATGAATAATTATGCTCGCATGTATATGGTTGTTTTCGAGCAGATACTGGGTCTATATAAAAATAGGTATTGTGAGCGGCATGCACGATGTCTAAGCTAAATGCTGCCTAGCCTAGAATGTACAGGTTGCTGTCTTATTTACCATTTCGATTAGCGGAATATTAAATGGTATTGACCAGTCCATAGACGAGTATAGGTATATTAAGATGAGAGCGCTGCAGAGCGCTAACGATGGTCTATTTTCTTTTAAGTCGAAAATGGGGCATTCCTGAATAATATTAAATCCAGAGTTTTGAGACTTAGCATAGTAATGCGTGTTGTTCCTCGGAACATGGATTGTGTGTACGAAGTGTCAATTGAAAATGTTGAGAGGCGTTTGAGTTATGAGGAAAGGTTTTGTAACGCCGACTCCAAGAATATCACACTACCCCAAACGTTTTCTAAAAACAGACGCACTAATACAATTGTTAAGCCGAGCAGTCAAGTATACACCGCCTGGTCAGACGGCAGTGATGGTATATGAGCCGTCCCGCGAGAAAACCAACGTTATGGTAACTGCTAAATGTAACGACCAGATCAGCCTGCCGACACATTCGGCCTCAGGGGCATAGCGGTATAAAGTAATGACTCCTGAAACAGAAAATCTTATAGAAGCAAAAAGTGTCTGCCCGGCATACTTTGGCTGATCCGGGTCCATACTTAACGCAGGGACCACATTGTTGGTTTTCTTGCGGGACGGCTGATATACTGGTGTCTACATACTTGACACGATTAGTTCAAGCGCGCAATGGGTTAAGGCTGGCATTGATTTACAAACTGAACTAACTTCTCTTAATCGTTGATTGATTGTTTTTGGGTTAATACCACTTTCAATAATGATTCCGCTATATAACGGCGTTACATGGGTAAGTTACCAGTTGTACTTGTCCATTTATCCTCACACCAGCCAGTTATTCGTTATGCTAACCCCTCAAACCTGCATGCAAAGGAGGGCAGTGGTTACTAACATTTTAATAATCTTAATCATGACCCGGTCGGGGATCGAGCCCGCGGAATGACGGAAAAAAGACGATGTAGACGTGTTCCGTTTATGTGTTTCCTTGCCAACTGAAATTGTGCAACTGAGTTATAGGGCGAAACATTTTTTCCTCACAAGGTCACCATGACTTTGACCTTTTACCTACTGACATCTAAATCGAAATGGGTCATTTACTGGTCATGACCAACCTGCATACCAAGTATGAAGTTCCTACGCCCAAGCATTCTTCAGTTATTAAGCGAGCGGAAGCAAGTGGAAACCATTTTTCAGATAAGTTACCATGACCTTAACCTTTGACCTAGTGACCTCAAAACCAATATAGGTGATCTGCTGGTAGTGACCAACATGTACACTAAAGATTATCTTCCACGGTAAAGCATTCTACAGTTATTAAGCAAAAACCCGTTTTCAGTTCTTTGCCATTGTGACCTTTCAGCTCAAGGTCACTGTGACCTGCATACTTAGTATCGAGCTCCTTGGTCTAAGCGTTCTTCAGTTATTGAGCGGAAACCATTTTTTACCTCACAAGGTCACCTTGACATTGACCGTTGACTATTGACATCAAAATCAATAGGGGTCATCAATTGGTCATGACCAACCTGCATACCAAGTATAACATGCATACGCCCAAGCGATCTCCAGTTATTGAGCGGAAACAAGTGTGACGGACGGAAGGTAAACAAAGCAAGCAAAGTTCACCCGCTCTATATGAGATTTTTGAATATTGAACAAATCGATTAAACCGAATGTGACGTCATCTGGGAAAAAAACAAATTTTATTTTACGCCTCTGAACTTATACACAATAGGAGAGATTGCATGTAAGCGGCCCGGTTAGCTCGGTCGGTAAAGTACTTTCCCAGAAAGCGAGAGGTCCCGGGTTCGAGCCCCGAACTAGTTGCATTTTTTTTCTTCGTGCGACATTGGCAGCCTTACGGCTCTAGCAGTGGCTCTAGCAATGGCTCTAGCAATGTATATTAAGACATCCTTTGTACTGGTATTGCGATATTCGGGACGAAATTCCAGCTTAGCAGGGGTTTTGTCGCGGATATGAACTTATACACAATAGAAGAGATTGCAGGTAAGCGACCCGGTTAGCTCAGTCGGTAGAGTACTTGTCCAGAAAGCAAGAGGTCCCGTGTTCGAGCCCTTGACAGACTCGATGTTTTCTCTTCGTCTTCTTGCTCATAGGGCTGAGTTACCGATCCCAAAATCAAGTTGGTACGGTAAAATACCTATTTCTCCTTGTTCCGCTTTTACTTGAAATGCTCGCCGTCAATATAAAGTAATTTGGTGGCCCCACATGGCGTCACTCATTCTGGTGTTTCCGTAAAATGTTTCGGGCATTTCCGTCATAAAGGCAAATTAGCCTTATGGAAATGGGCATTAAACATCACCTGGGCATCGTGGAAATTCGAAAGTTGTGTCTGATATTGTATTTAGGTATTATCGACCCATTCTAAAGATATCATTTTTCATTTATCCTCACACCAGCCAGTTATTCGTTATGCTAACCTGCATGCAAAGGAGGGCAGTGATTACTAACATTTTAATAGACTTAAATATGACCCGGTCGGGGATCGAGCCAGCGGAATGACGGACAGAAAGACGATGTAGACGTGTTCCGTGTATGTGTTTCCTTGCCAACTGAAATTTTGCAACTGGTTAATTATCTTATAATATAACGTTATTATCTAATAATATAACCTTTTCACTGGAAGTATCCATTCACCTATTAGACTTTGTGAATAATAATGATACTAATAAAGAAAACCTAGAGATTGCTATGAAAAATCGCTTGTCTCCCCATTTGTGTGGTCGTAGGGGAGAAAAAGAAATTTGAAACTTTGAAATTTTGCCTATTAACCAGTGGACATGTATTGCATAAGAAGTCCAAGATTAGTGGTTATTTTGTTTAAATTAACGTAATGTGGATATAAAAGTACCATTTTGTTTTTATTTCGATACGGAGCAAGCAATGATCATTAATGGTTTTGTGGAAGGCTTACAACGCTCATTGTCACTGTGACCTACGGGCCTTAAAATCAATAGGGGTCTTCTACTGGACATGGACAACCTGCATACCAAAGACGGAATTCCTCGGCTCAAGCGTTCTTCAGTTATTGAGCGGAAACTATTTTTTAACTTCAGAAGGTCACTATGACCTTGACCGTCTGACATTAAAATCAATTGAGGTCATCTACTGGTCATGACTAATCTGCCAACCAAGTATGAATTTCCTAGGCCCAAACATGCTTCAGTAATTGAGCGGAAACATGTGCGATAGACAGACAGACAGAAACCATTTTACAGGAGGTCAAGGGGTCATGATAATCCTGTATACCACGTATGGAGTTCCTGGGTCCAAGCAATCTTCAGTTATTGAGCCGAAACCTTTTTTCAGCTCAATATCACCGTGACTTTGACCACTGTGACCTGGACCTTTGACCTAGTGACCTCAACATCGATACGGGTCTGCTACTAAGCATGGCCAACCTGCATTCCAAGTATTGAGATCCTCAGCCCAAGCGTTCTTCAGTTATTGAGGTGGAAACATGTTTTACCTCACACGGTCGCCGTGACCTTTGACCTAATGACATCAAAATCAATAGGGGTCATCTACTGGTATTAACAACCTGCATACCAATTATGAAGTCCCTACGCCAAAGCATTCTTCAGTTATTGAGTGGCAACAAGTGGAAACCATTTGTTTAAGCTTAATGTTACCATGACCTTGACCTTCGGCCTAGTGACCTCAAAATCAATAAGGGTCATCTGCTGGTGGTGACCAACCTGCACACCAAGTATTAACTTCTAGGGCCAAAGCATTCTACATTTATTTAGCAAAAACTATTTTTCAGTTCATTGTCGCTGTGACCTTTCAGCTCAAGGTCACTGTGACCTTGAATTTAGACGTACTGACTTCAAAATAGGGGTCTGCTATTGGGCATGGCAAACCAGCATACCAAGTATTGAGTTCCTCGGCTCAAGGGTTCTTGAGTTATAGAGCGGAAACCATTTCTTCCTCACAAGGTCACCATGACCTTTACCTTTCACCTACTGACATCTAAATCAGAAGGGGTCATTTACAGGTCATGACCAATCTGCATACCAAGTATGAAGTTCCTACGCCCAAGCATTCTTCAGTTATTGAGCGGAAGCAAGTGGGAACCATTTCTCAGCTAAGTTACCATGACCTTAACCTTTGACCTAGTGACCTCAAAATCATTAGTGTGCTGGTGGTGACCAACCTGCACACTAACAATAATTATCTTCCCCGGCCAAAGCATTCTACAGTTATTAAGCAAAAACCAGTTTTCAGTTCATTGCCACTGTGACCTTGACTTGATGGGCATGGCCAACCTGAATACCTAGCATCGAGCTCCTTGGTCTAAGCGTTCTTCAGTTATTGAGCGGACACCATATTTTACCTCACAAGGTCACCTGACCTTGACCTTTGACTACTGACATCAAAATCAATAGGGGTCTTCAATTGGTCATGACCAACCTGCATACTAAGTATACAATTCCTACGCCCAAGCGATCTTCAGTTATTGAGCGGAAACAAGTGTGATGGAAGGACGGAAGGACGGAAGAACGGACGTGCACATGGGGAGTACTTGTGTGGTTATTTTGTTTGATGTATTTTTGTGGGGTGCAACCCACAATTATGCTATTCATTCCGTAAGTATGTCCCTTTAACGGAATGAATAACATTAATATACAAATAAGATATCCATTATAAAAGAAACAAAAAGTCTACTTATCTAAGTGTCTTTATAAGGGTGGTGGTGGGTGGTATTTAGGAAAAACACGCACCCCACAAGTACTCTCTCATGCGGACGGATGGACGGAACGGGTAAACACAATATGTCACCACATGTAATGGGGGAGACATTATAATCAATATAATACTAATAAGTTAATAACGTATTTGTTTACACACAAATTTAATGAATTAAGTGTCTTCTGTTTTACTTTAACAACATTATATACAATATTATGTTTCAGTGAGATTCGTATCAATGTCGCAGGTTTCTAAAAAGAGTAACCTTTTTTTGTCGATTTCTATCGAGATTTTGACCCAAGTCAGAGGTCTTCAAAAACAAATGGATTCTGATTAAGACTTTAGTAATTATTCTCTAAAACGCTTTTTCTAACCCCAATGTATATAGAAATATTATTTTTTCCCACAATTCATGCTTATGTCATTCCCTGACCCACAGCATTTACATTCTGAAGTTTCACTTAAACGGAAACCACAACGGTCAATTTGATCATGGCATTACTTATCCCCCACATGTAACACATCTGCAGCAGACGGATTTGAACATTGCTCATGGTTTCTCTATTTGCGACATTGTTTTCAAGTATAATACGTTCATTTATAGAGATTTCATATTTATTTGCTTTCATGTGTTCAATATCGTCTGTTGTAGATTTGGTGAGCGTGAGGAAGTTTAAAATATGCCTGTTAGTAATAGTTTTCCAGTTTTACATGATCTTAGAATCTCTAGATTTCTCGTCTTGTGATTTCAAAGATTCCATCTCTATACTTGATTATTTACAGAACCATCAATAGCCCAATCTTCAAGTTCGACACTCGAACATAATGTGAAGGCCAAGGCACCTAGCAGGTTGAATGCTGCTGAAATGTAAAACACTTGCTGCCATTCATGCTGAAGACCCTGAAAAACAGAGGATGTCAATCAACTTTGCTACAGTTAACTTGTAAACGGTTGATTTGTTTAAGTAATAATACTTGAATATCTTACCAGAAAGAGAGAGGGAGAGAGTGAGAGAGATAGATAGATAGATAGAGGGAAAGAGATAGAGAGAGAGGGGGAGGGAGAGGGAAATAGATAGAAAGAGAGAGGGGGAGGGAGAGGGAGAGACAGACAGAGGCAGAGACAGAGACAGAGACAGACATATGGTGGGAAGAAACAGAGAGACAAAGACATAATACAGACAGACTAAGAGAATGGAAGAGAAAAAAGGAGAGATTTGTTTAATTATTGAAACTTGAAAATCATACCAGATAAAGAGAGACACACACACTCACACGCACACACATCATGAGACGAATATACAGAGAAAGAAAGGGATACACAGAGAGAATGAGAAAGATACACACATTGCGAGACACAGACAGAGAGAGAAAACATATCGACAGACATACGAATAAAGAGAGACAGATAAACACACACATATATAGTGAAAGAACGAGAGAGAGAGAGAGATTGAGAGAGAGAGGAAGATGAGAGAGAGAGAGAGAGAGCGCGCGCGCGAGAGAGAGAGAGGCTGACAGAGAGACAGACAGACAGACAAGCAGAGACAGAGACAGAGACATAGGCAGAGCGAGAGAGAGAGGGAGAGAGGGGGAATAGAGAGAATCAGAAACAAAGATATAAAGACAGACATACTAAGAGAATGGAAGAGGGGAAAAGAGAGACAGCCGTAGACATAGAGTAAGGATACACATACAGACAGTCAGACACACACATAAATTCAGAGAGAAAGAGAGAGACAGACAAAGAGTGAACGACTTACATTAGGTGTAAGAAGGCCAGCTGTCATGGATGCCAATAAGGCTGCGATTACTCCTCCTGCATTTGTAATACCATAAACTGTCCCTGAGTATCTTAAAGATAAATTCCATGGAAATAGTCACCATATTTCAGACATTGTGTATAAGAAATAAAGACAACATTCGTGAATGGGTAGTTCTAACAATTACTCGTTTTATGTTGTCAGGGATCTCATATGTAAGTTGTCGCTCCCTGTTGCACAAACCATAGTACTTTTATCATATTGTTTCGAAAGGAAATTAAATTAAAAAACTTGGATATAATCATTCATTACACAGACATTCAAGGAAGTTTTACCAGATATTTTGTTCTATTCGTTTAATCCGAAAATAGCAATAGATAATAATGTTTTAAATATGTAACACTAGGTAATCGACGGGTGTAAACACAATTACATAGTTTAGTTTATTGCATCTGTATGGGGAAACAGTGTGTTGGACAAGCTCCTTTGACTAAGCTGCCAGAGTTTGCGAGCACAAAACTCCGCCGAAGGAACGAGTCCCATAACTATGATTATGTAATTTACTGTGTATTGTTCAATTCGATATTGGCCATATAAACCTTGGATCGCTCACCTGAATATTCACAAAATATTCCTTAAATTTTACCTAGTGACCTAGTTTTTAACCGAACATGGCCCAGTTTCAAAGATAGCCTAAATATCACTAAGACAAACGTTCTAACAAAGTGTCAACATGCTCAAGCAAAAAATAGGGCTTTAAGAGTGTTAACAAGATTTTCCTTAAATTTGACCTAGTGACCTAGTTTTTGACCGGACAATACCCAGTTGTGAACTTAGCCTGAAAATCACTAAGACAAACGTTTTGACAAAGTTTCAACATGCTCAAGCCAGAAATACAACTTCCAGAGTGTTTACATGATTTTCGTTAAATTTGAGTCTGTGACCTAGATTTTGACCAAACATGACCAAGTTTCGAACTTGTCCAAGATTTGATGAAGATGAATGCTCTGACAAACTTTCATGGTGATTGGATGCAAAATGTAGTCTGTAGAGTGTTGACAAGGGAAAATGTTGACGACGCACGACGGACGACAGCCGGATGAGTGACAAAATGTGATCCCAATAGATCATGTTGCACTTTGTGCATAGGTGATCTAAAAACAACCAAAAAACATGCTAGGGGCATAAGTTAGGACAATATAAAGTATATATTCTAGCACTAGCACTTGCACATAAGCAATAACGTAAATATATAAGGTATCCAAGCAAAGGAAAAACTGGACAATGTAAATTCAGTATAATTGGAAGTTGTTTCATTATCTAACTCTTTCATTTTCTTTTTTATGTGATTTAACCCTTTTCCCTAAAACAGACACATTTTTTACTCCTCTGCAGAAGACAACCATTGAAAACATTGTGACAAAAGGAGAAATTGCAATTTGCGATTTACTACAATTTTTTCAGCTCTAATCAATTATTATACAATCATTTTTCATATTGTTGCCAAGATTGTTAAAGTTGTCTGCTGCAGACTTGTATGTGTGAAAGGGTTAAAATAGTCATGCACAGCACTGATCATTGTCACACAAGACATTTTGGCCTAGAACACAGCATAATCATCAGCATTATGTTAAAAAAAGAAGTGTGATTTCTGCAGGTTATGTAATTGCAGTTATTCCAATCTCATTGAAATCTGCCAAAATACACCCCTGTACGATTATTGGATCTGACAACATTGCATGAAAGGTCGTCTCAAATTTACCCTTTACATTTTAATATTATAGATCAGAACACTTGGCTATCAAAAGATTCTCTCTCTTTTTTTATTGTTCTTTCCCCATCTTGAAATTAACATTTTTTACGGTGCCTACTGATTGTCTGACACAAAGTTCAATCTGAGATGACCTTTAACAAGCAGTCATCAGATCTATACGAAGCGTTTGATACTGCAGGGACGTCAAGGTTTGGGTTCAATGAGATTACAGTAAATATATCCAATGATACAGGAGGTTACAAGCCCAAGGATCCGCTGCATGATAAATATGTAAGAAAAAGAGACACCAGACCTGTGCCTGGGATAGTCGCGACTGATACTGGAGTAAAAGGTTCTGATCTCCTTGACGTTGTTGCTAAAGGATAAATAAATTCTACATTTGAGTGATGCTCCAGGAAAACCAGGGATTTTTAACAATAAGTGTAGATCAAATTATGTCAGTGCATCCATGCACTTAAAAGTCTTTGATCCAAATGTGCATTGTCTGTCAGAAGTTTCGTGAACCTTTCTGTTAATAATCGGCAAACAGTGCAGCGCTGTTTCATTCTGTTTGAATGTACACAGACTGACCTTGACCTACACTGGTGGTTTTCGTAAAGCATAGCTCAAATATTTTCCATGATGGAAAAATGTCTACATAAGAAATAGGCATAGTATATTTTTAAAATTGGCATCTTCAAAGCAAAATATCGAACAAAAAAGAATTTGATTTCTACAGGTTATATAGTTACAGATAAGAAAGACATAGATTATTAATATATGGCATAAAAAAAAAAGTAAACGAAATGTAATATACAATGGAATGACACTCTACAATAAACCAAGCTAAAGGCATTTGTAATTAATGTTGTTCTAGGTCAGCCGGTGATTCCACTTAGACTTAACTGACACTGATAGCAGTCTGTGAAATCAGCAGTGGTTCTATGGTCCACAGCCAGTACTGACACTGACAGCAGTCTGCAAAATCAGCAGTGGTCCTCCACTCAGCCAGTACTGACACTTATAGCAGTCTACGAAATCAGCAGTGGTCCTCCACTCATACTTTACTGACACTGATAGCAGTCTGTGAAATCAGCAGTGGTCCTCCACTCAGCCAGTAGTGACACTGACAGCAGTCTGCGAAATCAGCAGTGGTTCTATGGTCCACAGCCAGTACTGACACTGACAGCAGTCTGCGAAGTCAGCAGTGGTTCTATGGTCCACAGCCAGTACTGACACTGATAGTAGTCTGCGAAATCAGCAGTGGTCCTCCACTCAGCCAGTACTGTAACTGATAGTAGTCTGCGAAATCAGCAGTGGTTCTATGGTCAACAGCCAGTACTGACACTGACAGCAGTCTGCGAAATCAGCAGTGGTTCTATGGTCAACAGCCAGTACTGACACGGACAGCAGTCTGCGAAATCAGCAGTAATTCTAGTCCCCAGCCAGTACCTTTTGGTTCTGACCAGTGAAAATCTCTTTGGTCTGTGTAATTCTAAATGTTATAGCATTGCCAAACATTTAAAATTTTCCAACCAGTGAGTTTTTTAACCCTTTCCCTCATATGACAATGTTGCAGCAGACGACTTTGAAGATATTTTGTTTAAACATGGAAAATGACTTTAATTGAATGGATGACCTATGACTAAAAGTTGAAAACATTGTGTCAAAAGGAGAAATTGGACGTTTTGTGCAATTTCTTCTTTTGTCACTATGTTTTCAAAAAGCCGTCTGCTGCAGAGGCGGCGGTAAGCGTCTAAATGAGGTAAAGGGTTAACATTAAAAAAAAATCATCAGATGTTTTCAAAGCAGCAACTCAAAAAATACCAATATCTGGTTACTGGTTACATGGTATTGACACTTGTTGCACTTCACATCCATTTAGAACTGTTTATAAGGGGAGAATCATGAATAATTCCTGTGAAATATTGTCGTTTTAGCTCCATGAAACACTGTGTTTTGGTTAAGTGGAGAAACAGCAGCTGACTGACTATTTGTCCCTATATCCAGAGATCTAGATAAGGGGGCATTTTTTATGTTCTTACAACTTTATTTGACACTGAAACCCTATGCTGTGGGTTCTCAAAAGAATCGTCTCACTGAGACGATGTTTTCAAGCACCCACAAGATAAGAGTTTGGTTAAGCAATAATAGAGATATTGTGGAGAAAAGACCAGTTTACTTCCTCTTATCTAGTCCGCTCTGTACGTCCACACCTCTATGTTGATGAATTGATAATTTACCCTTTACCCTAGTCAGTTGGCAAGTTGTACCTTTGTAGCAAACATTGTGAAAAAAGGAGATATTGCTCAAAATGATTTATTTCTCCATTTTTCACAATATTTTAAATTGTTTATCAAAATTGCTGGTACCTTCAATTTTTCATATTATTACACTTTTCCATTTCTTGCTTAGATCTTTTCACAGCAGTCAAATCTAAAAACATCATATCAGGTAAACTGTTAACCCTTTCCTCATATATATGTTTTCTGACATCTCTGCAGCAGGCAACTTTTCGAAAGAAATTGCTCAAAACGAGCAATTTCTCCTTTGCCACAATGTTTTCCACTTTTACTCATAGGTTTTCCATTCAATTATATAGATTTTCTATTTTTGGACAAAATATGTTCAAAGTCGTCTGCTGCAGAATTGTCGTATGAGGGAAAGGGTTTTTGTATCTATGAAGAAGAATCGTCATCATAACAGGTAAAAAAATTATTTTGTTATTATTCCTTGTTGATTTTATTTTTTCTTATTAGCATGTAGATTTTATTTGTTGCAGCTGATTTTCAAATGTTTAGATGTATTCAATACAAAAATCTAGTCACTTTGGACAATACATTTATTTTGTTTGCGTTTTGTATGGTTTCATTCTCATTTCATGTTCAACCTTTTAGGACGTGTTATTTCAATTAAAAAGATACCGAAGAGTACAAACCCTTTCCCACATACAACAAACCTGCAGCAGACAACATTGAAAACATTTAGATAGAAACACAGACAATCTCTTTAAATGAAGGTATAATTACTGACAAAATATGAAAACATTGTAGCAAAAAGTGTTCATTTCGAGCATTTTCTACTTTTGTCACAATTTTTTCAAAAGTCGTCTGCTGCAGAGGCGTCAAAATGCGTCTATAATTGGGTAAGGGCCAAATGCTGGGTTCTATTGGCAGAATTTTAAGTCATTTCTCGATGTTGTACGATTCTAAGGAAGCTGGGTTGTTATTTTTTTTTTACTGAAAATGATGTTAAAAGCCTGGAAAGATGAATATAATTTTATATTGTGCACATTTTGGGAAAAAGAGAAATATAGCACTGTCAGCAATATCTTCTTAGACCCATAATGTTTCCAGAAATCCTCTTCTGTAGAGTTGTCTGAAGTCTATTCTGTAATGGTTAAAACTTTCCACATGTAGATGCATTTTTATTTATCTGCAACAGAAATAATTTGAAAACATTGTGGCCAGAGGATAAAGTTGTCTGGTGCATATGCCTCAAAATGTGTGTGCAAGTGGGAAATGTGTAACTGAAGTTGAGCCACGAAATGAGTGTGATAGAATGTAGTACATGTTACAGAGGTCCTGATAAGGAGGGGTATTCCGCTCTTTTTCCCACAATTTTTCTTTTATTATTAAAGCAAACCCTATGTTGTGTTTACTCAAAAGAATCATCTCACTGAGACGATTCTTTTGAGTATCTTTAACATAGGGTTTGAGGATCAAATAAGAATTTTAAAACATGCAAAATGCCCCTTATCTAGAGCTCTGATGTTAGGTTATTTTATTTCATTATGTTCAGATTATAAATAAATTATAGCTATATTTTCTGTTATATCTATCTATTGACAGATATATTGTCTGTGTAAATGGAGCTCTCACATGACAAATATATAACCAGGCCAGTTTACTATGTATATCTGTGTGAACTGACCTTGTTATGAATTCTCGTGCACAAGTTCAATGAACACGGATAATAGTCTATCTTGATTCTTGGGTTATAAATAAGGAATCAAAACATGACAAACTGGGTTGAAATTATATCTTCAACTTCCAATTGATGATATTTATCCACATCCATGGCAGTTAGATAAAAACAAACAATATTACAGCAAAAGGTGTGATGCCCACCATAGAGGTATTCAATTTTATTCCACAGTTGTCTATCTTTGTATTTACACAAGACAGAATGATTTTGGGACAATAAGATTTTGTTTAGCCCTTTCCCACTAGCGACACATTCTGATACACCTATAGCAGACATTCTGTTGAAAACAGTGTTGCAAATGCAGTAATTGCTAATAATGAGCATATTTTCTCTTTTCCATAATGGTTTTAACTCTATTTTTAAAATACGTATTCATACATTTATAGATTTTTTTTTTTTGGACTAGATGTTTGCAAAATTATCTGCTGCAGATTTGTTGTAATTGGGAAAAAAATAAAATTTTCAATTTAGTTTAAAGATTACTGTAACAGTCATTGAATGTTATTTCTGTTAACCCTTTCCCCACATTATATATATTTATTACATTTCCATCCATCAAAGATAAGGATATCTCGGTGAAAGAAAATTCATAATCGTCGTTTTTGTTATTTCACCGGTGTAATAACAATAATCAAGAATTGTTATTTTCACACCACAATTGCGCATGCGTGTCCCT
>JAUELF010233555.1:0-13290 GCA_031471495.1 Clinocardium nuttallii
AACTGGCCGCCGTGATATGACTGAGAAATTGTTAAAAACGGCGTTAAACCCCAATCAATCAATCAATCAATCAATTTTCTCAAAATGAAATTTGACAGCATTTCCATTCCCTTTTATTCTATTAGCTGTTACTGATTAGGGTGAATTCCATTGAAGCATATCAAGTAAATCTGCAGCAGACGAGTAACAGTTCATCTGGGGGATGATGTGGGATTCTATCAACATTATAGTACAATTGTAGAGCACAGTACACAGCATTGTCGGAAAAGGATAAATTGCTCATCATGACCTATTTTTCCTTTTCCCATAATGTTTTTAAAACTTGCGAAGACAATTATTCAAATTTCCCGGACTTTACAATTAATGACAAATTACAAAATTATCATAAAATGGTCTCTTACCCTTTCCCAAAAAAGCGATTTTTCAGCTTTTTCCACAAAGTTTGGCAAATTAAAGAAGAAATTGCTCATAATGAGAAATATCTTTTTGCAACAATATATTTAACTCCATTCTCCAAATTCAAAGTTGTCTAATGCAAATTTGTTGTATGTGGGAATGTAAGAAAGAAAAAAAATAATGCATTGTATGGACTTCATGCAAAACAGTTGTAACCATGTCTTGTTACAAGATGTTGTTAGTATTAAACTGTTTTATTGGTGTGAAACCATCAAATTCTGTGTCATAACAAGAGGGCTATAACCGAGTATCATGGATCTATATGATAAGGTGTCAATGACTAATACTTAAAGAAGTAATTTGATACATAACTCAAACATGAGACTTCTAGAGTATCTTTGACTCTATATGAAGTTTAGCCTAGATGTTATCAAGACAAACATTATCACATGCTCAAGTAAAAAATGAAGCCTTGAGTCTTTACTTGATTTTAGTTTTACTCTTTCCCACATACATCAAATCTGCAGCAGACCACTTTGAAAACGTCGTGTCAAGGATATGGGAAACCTCTAAATATGAAAGTGAAATTACTTAAAATATTTGAAAACACTGTGGCAAAATGAGAAATTGCTCATCATGAGCAATTTCTTCTGTTGCCACAATGTTTCATAAGCTGTCTGCTGCAAAGGTGTCAGAAAGCATCACTATGAGGGAAAGGTTTAATTTTGACCAAGAGACTTAGTTTTTTACCCGACATTACCTAGATTTCAATGTAGCTTAGATAGCATTAACACAAACAAAGTCTCATAATTTTTTCATAATTTTAGGCCTCTAGTGTGACCATAAGATTATTTTTTTAATTTAGCCTTCTGACCTAACATAACGGTATTAACCTATGTTAAAACTTACTTATCATTAAGATAAATTTGAGCATGCACACAATTTTCTCAAATTTCACCTACATGTAGTCACTTTGTTATTGACCCAATATCACCCATATTCGCACTTGGCCTATATATCATAGAACAAAAGGTCTACGTTTCATTTGTACTCAAAACATGTTTGCCTGTAGTCTACTTCAGACCATAGAATGTATTTGCAAATGCATAGTCATACAGTTTAAAAGGTTCTGACGATGCAGGCAATTTTGTTTCATTTGTTGGTCGTGGTAGCGTGAGTGAATTTATGCAGGTACTGGGAGTGGGCAGGAATCCACTTAACACTTCACAGAACACTATTAATGCAGGGGTTGATTTTAAAACCAAGTAGTGGCTCCTCGTCTGAGCTTGTCACAAACATGAGAACACTTGATAACGTTAGACAACTTCGTCTTCCAGCTGACATAAACAAGAGGGCCATGATGGCCCTGGATCGCTCACCTGAGTTATGCAATGTGATTTGTTATCACACAGTCAACCCCAATAACTTATATTGTGGTCAGGTAAGCTTATACAAGAGACCCAAGAGGGCCAGTATTGCTCCACTGCCTCAAGGTGAAATAACCTAAACCTAGACGTGATCCATATTAAAACTAAGCGTAGACATCATCAAGACAAACATTCTAACAAAGTTTCAACATGCAGCTTAAAGAGTGTTTTAACAAGATTTCCCTTCAATTTGGCCTAGTGACCTAGTTTTTGACTGGGCATGACCCATATTCAAAGTAACCTAGATATCATCAAGACAAACATTATGACAGTTTCAACATGCTGAAGTTTAAAATGCAGCCTCTGGACTGTTAACAAGATTTTCCTTCAAGTTGGCCTAGTGACTTAGTTTTTGACCCGACGTGACATATTCAATCTAAGCCTATATATCATCAACACAAACATTTTAATAAAGTTTCAAGCTGCTGAATTCAAAACTGTGGTCTCTAGAGTGTCAACAAGATGTTTCTCAAATTTGGCCTAGTGACCTAATTTTTGACTGGACATGACCCATATTCATACTTGGCTTAAATAGCATCACAACAAACATTCTGACAAAGTTTCAACAGGCTAAATGTAAAAATGCACCTTCCAGAGTGTAAACAATATTTTTCTTCTAACTTGGACTAGTGACCTAGTTTTTTACCCAACATGACCCATATTTTAAACTTGGCCTAGATATCATTAAGACGAACATTCTGGCAAAGTTTCAAGATGCTGAAGTCAAAAATGAAGTTTCAAGAGTGTTAACAAGATTTTCCTTCAATTTGGCCTAGTGACCTACCTAGTTGTTGACCCAACATGACCCATATTCAAACTTGGCCTAGTTATCATCAAGACAAATATTCTGACAAAGTTTCAACATGCTAAATGTAAAAATGCATCATCCAGAGTGCAGTCTTAAGAGTATTAACAAGATTTTCCTTCACTTTAGTTTTTGACATGACATGACCCATATTCAAACTTGGCCTAGCTATCATTTTTGACCTAACATGGCCCAGTTTCGAACTTGTCCCAGATTTGATGGAGATGTATGTTCTGATAAACTTTCATGAAGATTGGATGCAAATGTTGCCTGTAGAGTGTTAACAAGACAACGCACGACGGACAAAATGTGATCACAATAGCTCACCTTGAGTACTTCGTGCACAGGCCAGCTAAAAAGCGTGTAAGTAATACATGGAAGTTGGATATTTTAGATCTGTGTAGACTAATCTAAGGCTGATAGTCCATATGCATGTTGTCCGCATATGTTTAAAACAAACACTTTGAATACTGCTGGATCAATCCCATATGTCGGGTCTGCTTGTGTTTCCGCTCAGCATCTGTCAAAATCACCCATTGATCGATTTTGACATACCAGATACAAGAACAGACTGTCTTTGGATGAAAGAAAATTCACCATGACATAAGCTCGACTGGCTTTCCAGTGAAGCTAAAAATCTGATTTATTTCAACGCATTTGGTAGATATTGATCAGATGATACTTTTAATAGTCGCCCAAGTTGCTTTCCAGTGAAACATTATTTAAAATTAAACCCTGTGTATAAAGCATGATATATATTATTTATTTACATATTGTTTTTTAAAAACAGTTTGCTTGATTTGATTTAAACAGCACAGTTCCAAAATTCAATACAATTGAAGAACAATATCTGATGTGTAAATTGTGATCCCTATATATAAAATGTTGGCTTCATTTTAATTAAATCACCAATTACAGATAATAGAATGGCAAGGCTACCTGCTACTTCTCTCAGGTATTTGATAAAGAGACCATACCCGGTACACTTGTTTTTCAAACTTATATGAATTGCTTCCTTCCTCCGAAAACTCGGGTTTCAGCATGGTACGGTAATAACTTTCTTCATGGTGATGGTATTTGAAGACGGCTGTAGAAGGAATCGGAGGCTGGGAAGCTCTATAAACAACTGAAAAACATGAAATAACAAGCTAATACAAGTACTTGTTATTGTTAACCCCTGCCAAATGGATGTTTGACATTAGACTAAGGGACCTAAGGTCTTGCAAATTCCTTATCACCTCATAACAGTAAACATTCCGTTTGGAATATATATGGCACTGGAGGGACAGGATAATGTCACTGTGGTCCCATATTTCACCTTTGACATCAAAGTGTGACACTGACCTTTGAAATACATAGTGTTTCAACACAGTTGACTTTTACATGACTGATACATTCAAGTACAAATGAAACTACAAAGTGGTCTACAAATCTTGAGCAACTTACTCTGTAAGCTTGCTTTAGCTTAAACACCATTTAAAGTTTAACTTTTATTAAACAATTTGTGAAAATGAAATCTGCCCGTTTGTAAAGGTGATAATACCATAATTGATTGCTAGTATGCATTGTATACAGGCATATTAAGGTGATATCACCTGTTTACTCAATCAATACAAAATGTACTGGATATTGATGTTTTATAAGCTTATTGAAAATACTGTTGATTACAGTTAGGTATTTCAACCATTGCTTTAACTACCTTGACTGTGATCATGATTTATTTATTATTACCATTCATTTTATATAAACATATACTTCATTAGGTTACTTTATGTTGCAGTTCACACACAAACTTGTATGGAGTACTCATAAACTAAAAGTGAGTATGAGTACTTGTACTCATAATTTAAGATGAGTACTGAGCACTTGAGATTGTGATATTTAAGACTAAATAAGAGAAGTCAAATTGTTGACGATGGACAAAGGTCAATCACAAAAACTCAAAAGCTGACCAGCACACTTACATCATATAGCCCCAGTATATTCAATCCTTCTCTCAGCTCCTTGATTGGTGATGAACATGTTGTCGCAGTGTTTAATAACTCATCTACTAATTCTGGAGCAAGGAATTGTGGAATTTTCCCGTTTTGCAGGATGCTCAAAGCTGGAATTCGATAATAATTTATGCTTAAATATAATAATTATTGAATATGATTGATATCCCAACAATACACTCTGTAGTCATATTAAACAGCACACAGTATGTGCATTAAGATGAAGCACCCTACATATTTTAAGGGCCTTAACTCCTGATGAAAAACTCGATAGCAATATAGTTTTATTCAAAACATTTGGTATAATGTGGCAACTGATAAAATTATACGTCATCTTTGAAAACACTTTTCAGTTTCTTTACATATTATACATATTTTTCCCTTGAAAATCTGCTTGGAGTGTTTACCCTGTAGTGTGTATCTAAAACAAGAGGGTCAAGATAGTCCTAAATCGATCACCTGAGTGATAGTATAGTAGGAAATATTTAACTGCAAATATCTGGGAAAAAATTGATCAAGAGTGCAATTGAAACTGCAAAGAGTGGACACTTATAATGAAATAGCTTATCAGTAAAGGCCATTTGTAATAAGGCATTAAATCTTTGAATAATTGGAAAAAAGGACCACCAAAGGAAGATTCCTGCGATGTTTGGTTGATATCGGTCCAATGGTTTAGGAGGTGATGACGCTTGTAGCTAAACGTTCATTTGCCCCTTTTCTGATGCCACCTAAAGGCTATGTTTTTCAACGGAACAATTTATGTAAAGGGTCACTAAAGAAACATTTCTGCTAAATTATCTTGAAATCTGACAAGAACTTTAATAAAACTTGAACATTTTTTGTAGGTCACACAATGATATTTTTTTCCAAATGAAATTGGAATCGGACAAGCAAATTCAGAGAAGAATAATTTTAAAGATTGGCCCTTTTTCCCCTTTTCTGATGCCGCAGCAACCAAAGTTTGCTTCAGGTTAAGTTTGTAGTCTGTTACCAGCAATTCTCGAATACCATCATCAAAGTAAACTTCTTTTATTTCAATAAGAATCAGGCGAAAGAACTCCTTTCGAGGACCGCCATAGTCATATGCTTGCTGAAAAAAAGACAATTTTGCTAGTTCATTCTGAACAACTTTTAGGACCTTTCACCTCTAATCCAGATGTCCAAATAAGGAGGGATATACAGCTCTTTTCTCCACAATATCTCTCTTAGCCAACCAAAACCTATATGATATTGACGAGTACCCACATCATAGAGTTAAAGGGTCAACTAATGATTTTAGAACATGTATAACACCTATAACTCTGCTATTCACAAATACTCTTTTTAAATGGTTTAAAACAGACCATGTGATTAAAACTAAAAGCAATTGCAATTATTTTCTGATAAACCCAATTGGTCACATGACCAGCTCAAGGAACTACTGTACTTTTGGAATCCCCTCTTAAAATAAGACCAAATGTTATTATCAAAATTTGAAAATCAACTACGCTACAATTATTTATGTTGATGCTCATTAGAATAATGCCAACTTTATGGAGAGGTTAAATACATTTGGAACATATGCATGCTATTTATGATGGTCAAAGAGCACAATAAATGGTGTACTGAATGATATGGCATCCAGCGATTTACCGTTTATGGTGTCTTAATCCATGTTTCTATGTCTTGTTAGGAAGTTTCAGCTTGCCAATTTATGATTTTGATCAATAAACAAGTTTTCTAGATACAGAGTATGATAAAAAATAAGTGGAAACATTGTGAAACAAAAGAAAAAGCCCACTACCATACCTTTCTTTTGTGTTTTTTTAATTTAACATATATCCACCTTTCAAAAAAACAATATTACAACAAAACATCTTTAATATACCTAATATGGTGCCAAAATATGTTGATTCATTGTGTTGTGTTTAAAGCCACTTTCAACAATTTTTCAGTTAAGTGTTCTCGTTTCCTCGTAAATTACAAGTACTTCTGGTTCATTTATCCTGACACCAGCCAGGCAGCTAACCCTTCAACTGAGAGCGCCCCCATAACTACCATATTAAGAGTATTTTGTATGACCAAACCAGGGATCTATATTGGGTCAGATTCACGATAACAAGAAATGTTGTGAATCTTTACACACATAGATATTTTTGGTATTGGTAAATGAAATTGACTTATAATACCACACTTTTTTACCTTGCCAGTCACATGGTGTGAACCAAGAAACCGTAGCAGTTTATCAGCATTAAACTCTGCTTTCAGCTTCTTAGACAGTACCATCCTCTCCGTTTGCTGCTTGGACCTTCAATCTGATAAAAACATCATCAAATTAACTGGTAAACAAGTATGGCCATTTGAGTAAACAGTGGTAAATGAGATATGTGCATGATAGTATCTTGCAAGCATAACTTCAATAAAATTGTAAAATTGAAACAAGGGCCAGATTGTTTTTACGGGAGTCTTACCAGAGTTATCTAACTTGACTCTCTGACACCCCTGAAGACATGAAGGAAATTTTAAGTGAATATCATAAGTGGAGAAATGTACCTGATAGTATCTTGAATTCAAAACTTTACCAAAATGTGCCCTAAGTCCAAAAGGGTGCATTAATGTGTCAAAATCTGAAGTAGAGTTCCAGGACATGAATGCACTGGCATTTGATGATGTCCAATAAGTGTGTGAAGTTTTAAAGCAATAGTATATGTGGTTTGTGAGAATAAGCCTTTTAGGCAAAACCAAATTTTAAAAGTCAAACAATGGCCGTAATAGCTCTCATCTTCTTTGAATAGTCGAGCTAAAAACTTGGAAAGGCAACAGATACACAAGCTCATAACTGTCTAGTGCTTTACTTCACACAATTTTGTTGAATATTCATTAGAATGATTGATTGATTGATTGAAGTTTAGTGCTTTTTTCAACAATTGTTCACCTACTCATGTGTTTCCTGGTTTGTCCCCACCTGTACACCACATAACATACTTTCTTAGCAACTGGCTTCGTTTCCACATGGACTGTTATACAGCCCATTGGTGATGACACAGGTCACAATGACTTGTCAAACATCTAGAAGAATGTTGGCTTATTTTGCTGGGATTTGAACTCGCAACCCCTGCATTGACAGCCCGCATTGCTACCGACTGAGCTACCTGGCTCAGCTGAATTTCCATTTAACAAGCAAGCAAATAAATTAATGATCACTTCAAAATTTGGGTTAAGAACTTATCATTCATAAAATTCGCCATTTCAAAATGATCCAATTATTGAATAATTACTCTATCTCTATCTCTCTACATAAGTCAAAAGTTAACAGCGAAATACATAATTTTATTATACCCCCAGATACATAGTATGTGGGGGCTATATAGGAGTGTCGGTTTAGCCGTTGATCTGGACATTTCTTGTGAACACTATTTCTCAGTAACGCTTCATCAGAATTTAATATAACTTCACAAGAATGATTAATACCAGCCCTACTTGTGCATACTGTGAGCGTGATGCACTGGAATTATTTTTAAATTAGTTATGGCCCCTTGAATGTATCATATATTACTGTGTCAGGCACCAGCTGGGGGTATGCATCACCTTCATTGATATTTCTAGTTCCCCTTATAAATACTTTGTAATCAGGGAACTTAACGATCCTCCGTAGCTTTATCTTAGCCTTTCAATTTTGCTTTTTTGGTTGGCTGTATATGCCACCTTGAAACCTTCCCAAAGCCATGATGGTCATCATTGTGAGGTTCCTAAAACATTTATTCAGATACATACAAACTACAATTTTTTTCATACGATTAATAAAGCAAAACATTGAACATACATGTAAGGATAAGCAAGGAAAAAATATATGCAAAATTGAATAAATTTAATTACATGTAACTATGTCAATAAGAACACAGTTTCATCACTCCATCTTTTTCATACTGTTATAGAAACATTTAAAGGGGGGAAAGCTACAAAGAGTGAAAGTGAACACAACTGATTGTCTATTATTTCAAATCTGACAATAAAACAACCTCAATCATTAGTGTAGGTATAGTATACTTAATGCATATTCGTAAACATGTGCATATTATCTTTGGCAACATATGTATTAATATTCGTTTGAATTATTCAATATTTTTAACTGATTTCAAAATAAGGCCAAGATTATAGTATTTGCATAAAAAAGGGGGCATTTAGAACTAACTAATTATAGAGACTTACTTCTTTGGTATAACCCTGATGGATCAATACGAACACTCTTATATCTGAACTCATAATAAGGAAAGGAATGCCATCATATGTTATAGGTACAGAGCTGCGGCCATCATCTTCAAAGATGACACGGCTCTGTATACTCTGAATACCTAAACAATTGAATATGAAATAATAATTAAAATATTGACCAACATTTTGAGACAGCACTTATGAAAGACATTTACAGGAAAACCTAATTTTAGTGAGTAAGTCTTTTAAATACTTCATGTATCTATACATCATAGGTGCAGGAAATGATATTTTGACAGCTCTTTTTTTCTACAATTCAATGCCATACTGGATTACCAAACTTTCATTTTTTTGTTGAATTATACAAAAAGTCAAAACAGGGAGACATATCACTCAAACAAAGTAATCTTACAATAAGTGTGCAAAAAAGTTTAAAAAACTCAAGACAAGATACGTGGTACTTTGCTCCAGATAAAACACTTGACTATCAATTCAGGGTCTTTAAATAGTATACTCCTCCTATTAAAATAACAATCATTGTGGGATAGAACATAGCCACTTGAATTCCGACCTTACATGCCCTCTCCTGTATGAAAGGGGAGCCAGTCGTTTCGTACCCTAGACTTTTTGTACCATATATTCTTCGATTGTCATTATTGTGTAACAATCAAGATGTTACAGATTAATTAATTCGATTCTTATTATAAGTGTTATTCCACTTATTGTGAACGAATAAAAAATATTAGTTTAATGTTTTATTTGTTATTTCGTAACAGCTTTAATAACAAGATGTTATGTTCGACAAAGGTGTTAACAGATTGGCTTGTAATTGTTTCCCGGCGTACCTTGTCGACAAAGGTGTTCTTAATTATCATTGATTATCACACTTCAATCATCAAATGCAATACTATTAATTGCCAAAAGTGTGTAGCTAATATTATATCAGTTAAGCTTTTATAACGTGAAATGAGTGCACAGATGTGAAGTATTGTGTATTAAATGTGTTGGGTGTTACATATGAAGACGGAACGAATGTTTAATGTAAGTTAATTAGTTCATATTGTTTAGCATATTTCTCCATTATAATGTCCACCGATCATTTCCAGTAATCAATGACATAAAATACACATATGCTAAAACAAGTAACGAGTTACATTTTTCTGTAAAAATACAAGATTTGTAGAAAATAAGCAAAGGCATAATGTTGGAATGACAATTGGGTACGAAATAACCGAGTGTACAAAAAGACTAAGGGTACGAAATTACTGTATTCCGTATGAAAGCTCTCGTATGAAAATGACAGGTCAATCATTGTCTGCATTTTGTTCACAAAAAGATCAATAATTAGACTAACACACTTCGGATAGGAGACGGCATAATTGCATTGCTTAAAGACAACGTATTGATGTAGAGGTGGATATCTTTGTCCTCTGTCAACCTCCAATAAGGGCGGAGCTTAAAATAAACTGACACCAGACTTAAATGGTGTGCAACTAGCGACGTCCTGCAAACATGTGAGTTAACTTATAGTGCGATCTTTTGAAGTGTAAACAAATTCTTAAAGTTATATTCCCCTTCAAAATCATCATTTTATATGTCAACAAAACGTATATCTTAGGAATATATACATAAAAAGACTAAGAATAAGTTGTAGTTCCAGCCGGTATATTTACTTTAAAATCAATATTTCTTATTTGACTGGGGCAGTCACTTTAAGTATATTTATAAGCAATTAATTGTAAACTAATAGAAAATACAGAAATAAAAGGCGATCATAAACGAAAAATATTCCTTAAGATATGCCTATTAATGGCAAAGTTATATTTGTAAACAAGAATTTATAAACAGTGTATATCAATATTATTCTGTGCATATGCACATTCTGATCAAGATCTACACATTTTGCATATATCTTAGTGACGTTGTATGGAAGCCTTAGTTTTAGTTTCAGTTATCTAGATGCCAACTTGTACTTTTCCCCATGTACAGGCTGATATAACTATCATTAATGACGTAATATATATCTTATGATGTCATACCGATATAGTGTGATTGCATTACAAGAGCTTTTTAAATTCATGTAGCACGTTATACAGCCCTTGGCTAATATATTGTATTTGATGCAGGCGGAGGTGTTCTAGGTACTTTCGGTTAATATGTATTATTTAGATAGTTTTTTACTTTTAAGATTTCATCTTTTATCTATTTCAAATGATGATGTACTATTCGTCAAGAACTTGATGAACTTCCTGACATTGTTTTGGTAACATTTGCCTTTTGAATGTACGTTCAAGGTATGGAAGATATAAATTGTATGATTAACTCGAATCTTGATTTTATATTTTCCTTATACTGTATATGTCCATATAATAAACCATCTCTTTATTTGTATTTGTCTTTCTCATAAGTACACTTGAAAGGTATAATCGTATCTGACATGTTACCATACCGTAACATACTTTCTATAACAAAGAACAACAAATTCAATAATTATATACAGGGAACATTTTCACCATTAGAAAATTCGTTTATGAAATATTACATCAAAAGTTAAATCTCTTTATCATAGAAATATGGAATTTGTAGATCAATCGAAAGTCCATAGAAGACGGAAAGAAATAATGGATGAATACAGTATTGAAAGGAGGAAAACAGAAAGTTTTAAAAAAAATGATATTGATAACCGTTTTTAGCTCCAGCTCATGTCATGGCGAAGCTTAATGCGTCAACCTTTTGCTTCAAAAAACTTATCCCCAACCACTTGGCCAATTTGGATGAAACTTCATAGGACCCATCCTCTCAATGTCCTCTCTTAAATTATTTAAATGTGTTTGGATACATGAAAGATTCCGGTTTCCATGACAACCGAAAGGAAAATATAGTGAACACTTAATAAATGTTCTCCGAAAGTGTCGCGGCGATTTTCATATTGTTTGTAGAAATGTTCCTTGGGTGACCTACTATCAGATTCCTTCAAGCCATGTTGATTGGTCCAAAATCATGGCCGTCCGATGGTGAGGCTATTTTGCCTTTTATGGTTGTCGTGATAAATAAATAAATCTTCAAACACACGTAAATGTGAGCCTTATTAATACACGACTTATACGTGGGGAAGGAATGCTTTAAATTTGGAGGTCCAAGGAAATGCAAAGAGTTAAACACTGCTCCACAAGAAGTGTCTTGCGCCTTCAAGTTCAAATAATTAAGTGACATTAATTCATCACTTTGCAGTTTTTGGTGAATGAGGCCATTTTTAACAGTCTGGAAAACAGTGCATAGAGAAATCATATGGCACATTATAAGCATTCTAAAGACTGCCTTTTTGGAACAAAGTCTTCAATATTAGAAATACGAAAATTGCACTATATAGCTGACCAAATACCAATATTGGGTGCAGGGAAATGCGGTGTTATGGAACTACGGGTGACTTCCTTGTTTACCCTTTATTTTTCGTCGCAATTGTCTGGAATTAGTTGCAAACTTATTTTTTTGTTTGTAAAATATATTATGCAATATAAATTTGCAAATTATATATAAAAAAAGGTAAAATGCGAAACCATAATGGTTAAAACAGGTATGATGATTTGTTTCACAATGGCAAATTACTCCATTTAAACTGAATACTTTTTCGTTCAAATTCGCGAAGATGATAATAAGCTTCCATATTTGACCTTTTCGCGCATTAATTTCTATGCCTTTGTTAAACCTGTATATGATTCCTCGCGCCTTATGGTATTTTTAGTGTGTGATCTTGACCTTTTAAATGCAGTTTTATTGAATCCATGATCAACACTCTTTCTCTCACATCTCGCCTTAAAATGCGTTGTCGGATGTTAACAGCAATTGTAGGCTGCCAACTCGGAAACAATGGATTTACTACTATGTCCAGGGGCTAAAACCCGAAGCCAAAAACAGGGTCGCTTATAATAAAACTGTCTTTATGTTTCATATTGCTCAATATAGTGACATTACATGACTATATTTGCAAACTGTTTGAATCCAATTATTTTAACACATCCTGACCAACATGACATGAACCTTAATTGAGAACAATCGTTTGGACTGATCTTTGTCTACATACTAGTTATACTCTAAGTTTAATCTCGTTCTCGCTCGGTTGTTTAAAAATGAACAACTTTATGTAACGCCGATACTGAGTTTGTAATTTCAATATTAATACAAAAAGGAATATAATCAAATGGAACCTATAGATAATCAAAGCACTATATAGTGCTGACGGCCTGCGGCTGTAGGTAAAGAGGAAAAGAAGGGGAAATGTGACAGGAAAGAACAATTGCAGCTCATACTGGAGTTCCAGTATATCGTGAGTTGAGGGGTCGAAGGCGTAGCATCGCGTTGGAATCCGATCGCGAGTCTCCATTAGAAATTAAAGCAATCATAATCAATATGCCACAGAATGCCAAAACCCGATACTCGTCAATCTACATCTTTTAACTGCAAGCAATGGCGATTAAAA
>JAUELF010233566.1:0-13290 GCA_031471495.1 Clinocardium nuttallii
AGACGCCCACATTATCAATATACATGTTATGGAAAGCTGAAGAAGGTGGTAGACGCCCACATTATCAATATACATGTTATGGAAAGCTGAAGAAGGTGGTAGACGCCCACATTATCAATATACATGTAATGGAAAGCTGAAGAAGGTGGTAGACGCCCACATTATCAATATACATGTAATGGAAAGCTGAAGCAGGTGGTAGACGCCCACATTATCAATATACATGTAATGGAAAGCTGAAGAAGGTCGTAGACGCCCGCATTATCAATATACATGTTATGGAAAGCTGAAGAAGGTCGTAGACGCCCACATTATCAATATACATGTTATGGAAAGCTGAAGAAGGTCGTAGACGCCCACATTATCAATATACATGTAATGGAAAGCTGAAGAAGGTCGTTGACGCCCACATTTTCAGTTAAAATTAGCAGTTAAAGCTACTTGAAACAAGGGGGCCATGATGGTCCTGGATCGCTCATCTGATTTCTTCTTCACTTTAGCCAATGGCGGCCATAGTTTTCGACAAATCAACATGGCCTGAAGGTATCTGATAGAGGGTTACCCTTGGAATATTTCTACAAAATCATTTGAAAATCGGCCATGCAAACACTTTCGGAGGAGAAAATGTTTTAAGTTTTCACTAAAACCATATAAAGCAAAATTGCCCCGCCCTGTGGCAGCCATGTTTTCGACCAATCAACATGACTTAAAGGAATCTTATAGTGGACCACCTAAGGAACAAAATGATTTGAAAATCAGCTTGACACTTTCAGATGAGAAGATTTTTACTCTAGCTATATAAGGGGAAATAGCCCCGCCCCTAGCGTCCATGTTTTTCGACCATTCAACATGGCTTAAGGAACATTTTTTACAAAACTATTTGAAAATCGGTCTAACACTTTCGAATGAGTTTTTTTTTAAAGTTTTAACTATAGCCATATAAGGCAAAATAGCCCCGCTCCCTGGCGGCCGTGTGTTCTGACCAATCAACATGACTTGAAGGAATCTGATAGAGGGTCATCCAAAAACATTTCTACAAAATTATTTGAAAAACTGCCTTCCAGTTTGGGAGAAGAAGAGTTTTAGAGTTTATTTTGGTTTCATTGCCATGGAAACCAGAATTCTGCATGGATCCTTAAAAAATGAAAGAATTCTGGTGAGGCTATTGATAGGATGCTTTCTGTGAAGTTTCATCTCAATTGATCCACTGGTTACTGAGGAGAAAATGTTGACGGACGCCGGACAAAAGACAATCACAATAACTCACCTTGAGCACTTCGTGGTCAGGTGAGCTAAAACGGAGAACTAAAATAGCCACTCATGTTGTACAAGTAGCCTAGCTTACAATGGATATTTGAAAACAAATTTTTTGAGACTAAGTTTGAAAAAGGCTCATGGTAAGCATGGTTAGTAATTTTCAAAAGTCTTTATATTACACTATTGCAATTGACAGATAGTAATACTTGTTTTTATATGTTACACATAGAAACAGAATTCTGCAAATATTCTTAGAAAATTGTCAACAATTCTTAAAGTACAAATTGACAGAAATATAGTGTTTGAAGATAATGTTGATTTTCTGGTATGATTTTTAGAACTTACATTTCTCCTCTGTCAGCTGCTTCAATACTTCTCCAACAATCTACAATAAACAAAATGTGTTCATCAAACTATAAAGCCTGCTGGTATTTAAGTTTTATCAAAGTCGGTTAAAATTAATGTCAAAGAGACATTCCAACATAGAACAAATCTGCAGCAGATGAATTTAAAAACATCTTAGTTAAATTATGGATCATCTTTAATAAGTTTGATAATTGAATAGAGATGAAAGCATTGTGACAAAAGGAAATTTGCTTAGAGGATGCAAATTCTGCATTTGCAACAATGTCTTCAAAAGTCATCTGCTTCAGGGGCGTCAGAAAGTGTCCATCTGTAATAAATAGTAAACCCTTACCCTCATATATGACAATACTGCAACATATATGTTGTCAAAAAATAGAAAATCTCTATAATTGAATGAATAACCTATGACTAAAAGTGGGAAACATTGTGTCAAAAGGAGAAATTGTCTGTTTTGAGCAATTTCTTCTTTTGTCACTATGTTTTCAAAAAGCCGTCTGCAGCAGAGGCATCAGAAAGCATCTATATGAGGGAAAGGGTTAAAGCCTTTCATTGACAGATAAACTTTCTTGCTCATCTAAAACATTTGGTTATAAATGCCTTAAATGTCCAGCTGTCTTTACAAATAATAAAAGCTTGGATATTGTGAACAAAGAATCAATGTGAATAGAATCAGATTCATTATGTTACATACTTGTCCAACACTCTGTAGAGCTTTTAGATCATTTTCTGATTTATCATACTGTTTTGTGAGGTCTTTTAAGCTCTCTCTCACTGAAAAGATATAAATTAAAAATAAACAAGTGGGCAATGATGGCCCTAGATCACTAACCTAAATTATGCAATGTGATTTCTAAAGCAAAACACACCAGGAAAATTATTTTGACAAAGATTCAAATGAAACTGCCAGTGTTAAGGAGATGTTCCTTCATTTGGCCTAGTGACCTATTTTTCTTTACCTAATATGACCCATATTTTAAAAAGAACTTGATATCAAGACAAACATTCTGAAAAAGTTTCAACTAGCTCAAAGTAAAAAATGAGGCTTCCAGAGCCTGAACACTTTTGAAATATCCTGGATTCAAAGCCCATTAGGAAATAAATAGATTTTTAAAAGAATTACAATTGTTTAGATTTTTTTCAAATTTCTATTTAAATCCTCAACTGTTGGTACTCCTAAAAGATGGAATCATGTCATTTATTTAAATAAAAAATGAATGTATACAATGGAACTCTAAATTGAATTTAGTATTTAAAAAAAAATCTATTTTCATTCACCTTTTTTAAAGTTTAATTAGATAAAATAATTATGAACTGCAAAAGATTGGGGTTTTATGAGTCTGGCAACACTGATACCACATATTTAATCGGCTAATCGGTTAAAATGCTTTGCCTTTAGTGGCCGCTGATCACCAAATTGAGTACATGTATATATTTTTTTTTTCTCCTCAAAAATTGGTTAATATAAATGAATATAACTTGATATATATACTTCTAATAATAAATTATTTATTCTTTCAAAAAGAACAAGATCTGTTTGTGATTAAATTATTTATTCTTTCAATAAGAACAAGATCTGTTTGTAAAACACCGATGCCCCCTAATGGCAATATCTACAAGGAATGCACATGTGAAATATGGAAGCTGTAAATGTTACGGTTTAAAAGTAGTGGCCAAGGTTAAAGTTTTCATTTTATGCCACAGAGTGACAGACAGGCCAAAAACTATATGCCCACCGAATCTATGATTCCGGGGGCATAAAAGTCTTTATAAATAATAGCATAATAATTCAATTAAGTTGAAAACACTTTGGGCAAAAGGAGAATTTGCTTGTTTTAAGCAATTTCACCTTTTGTCACAGTTTTTTCAAATGTCTGCTGCAGAAGTGTCACAAAGCGTCTATATGAAGAAAAGGTTTAAGTTCTTCCCTCATTCATTATTCATTCAAATATAGACATTAATTTTTCTATTTTTTGACAAAATATGTTCAAAGTAGGGATGGGAACGAAGACTGAAAACAATATTCGAATATTCGTTTTACTTATTCGAATATATTCGAATATTCGTTTTTCGAATCAAAAATTGTTATCCATTTTAGGTTTATCCGAACTGGTACAGTTCCATTTCCTCTTTGCAAAAAATGGCGATTTACCAAGTATTAGCTATTGTTTACGTATATATTGCATGTTTTCAACTGACATAACACTCTCTTTTTTCTAAACAGATATATTTAAATTTCAAGTTGATGTAATTAAATATCAAAAATCCCCTCAAAACGATAAACCGAATAGCAATGTTGTCATTCAACTGTCGCTAGTTTACCGAATTTAATATTTAACTGAATCATTCATAAAACAAGCATAGGGAGCTGCGTAATATTTTGGTTATTTTGTTTTACTGATTTCGTCTTTTAACCGCGTGGTGTAAGAAAACAAAATGGCGGACGATTCAATTTAACAGCTGATGTGAATTCAATTTTAAAGAAGCTAGGAGGGTTTGACGGAACTTGACTTTCACTTTCGTAATTATATTCAGACCGTTACCGTTGATACATGTGTGTTAATTCAAAATTTCCAACAAACCTGTCGTCAAGGTGATGTCTGGTTATGCAAAATAAAAAGTTAGGTTTGACATGTGTTATAAAAACACAACAATTGACACATACAAACTCTTTATCCCTTCATCTTAATCATTATTAGCTCCAACTCGCAACCTCTGTCAGAATTTTACCAAAACAATTTGGTCTTTTTTTTCATTCTTAAAATAATCGTAAACTGAAAACGAATATTCTTAATCGAAAACCGTATTTGAATATTTGTCCATTTTTTTAATATTCGAATATTCAAGTATTCGTTCCCATCCCTAGTACAAAGTTATCTGCTGCAGAATTTAGGGAAAGGTTTAAGAAGATGAAAGGCTCCATGGCTTACATATATGGCCTTCTTCACGCAGTGGGCATCATAGTAAGCAGGAGACACAAAACAGGCGAGAATTGCATCTTTGTAATCGCCGCTAAGTTCACTCTTGATATCTTCTATAAGGTCCTGCAAAATAATTAAACATTAGTTACGGAAAACCAAGAAACATAATCAAATACATACTTTACTTTTAAAAATTTGAATAAGTGCAATAAACAAGCAAGAATCATAGCTTACCCTGTAGTAATACATGAAGCTACATGTACTTAGTTTAACCCTTTCCCTCATATGACAATTCTGCAGCAGACAACATTGAACTTATCTTGTCAAAAAATGGAAAATCTCTATAATTGATTGGATAACCTATGACTAAAAGTGGAAAACATTGTGGCAAAAGGAGAAATTGCACGTTTTGTGCAATTTAATCTTTTGTCACTATGTTTTCAAAAAGCCGACTGCTGCAGAGGCATCATAAAGCGTCTATATGAGGGAAAGAGTAAATTAACACTTTCCTACATATAGATGCTTTCTGAAGCTCCTTGCAGCAGACGATTTTTTTGAAAAAATGTCAACAATGTTTTCAAGTCTTTTCAATTATTGTACTTTCATTATTTAAAGGGAGTTTCCAAAACAATTCGAGGATATTTTCAAAATCGTCTGCTGCAGTATGTGGAAAAGGGTTAAATGTGTTTTAAGTAAATGTAAAATGTAATAAAAATCCCTTGCTCGGTTTTATAAGTACATTCTCCAAGTACCTAATACGCTAGAGACGACTTCTGTGAAAATATATGAGGGAAATATTGAAACATCTGGCATTTGGGAGATATTAGCTTAACCCAGGTTTAAAATATACTGTGAGGGGATGGGGAACTAGCTCTTTTTGAACATATTATTTTCCCCATAATGTATTTTTAACCCTTTCCCTCATATAGACGCTTTCTGACTGCAGAGGTGGCTTTTTGAAAACATAGTGACAAAAGAAGAAATTGCACAAGACGTGCAATTTCTCCTTTGCCACAATGTTTTCCACTTTTCGTCATAGGTCATCCATTCAATTAAAGTGATTTTCCTTCTTTTGACAAAATATGTTCAAAGTCGTCTGCTGCAAAATTGTCGTATGAGGGAAAAGGTTAAAAGTTGATTTTCATACGTCGATTGTACCGGGTGAAGCGTTATCGTAAACCTAGACCTACTTTTCAAACGATTTTCATTTGTTCTGTAAAAGATAAAAACTATATAAAGAGGACATTGCGGGCAGTATTTTAGGTATATGTCTACATTTTGCAATTTGTTTAAACTGTGGGCTTTCTCTTTGATTATTTTGTGGCAAATGCATCTTTAACTCAAAACATCTATTGGTTAATCGATGGGATAATTATTTAGCTAATAGTATTAATCGGCTTAATTTGAAGATAATATGTTAAGAAGAAGATAATGTTTTACTTTGTTAAGATCTTAAGGAGAAAACAAGAATTATCCCTTTACAATATAATATAATTTTAGAGGATAATTGAAAATATCCGAGAAATTTAAAAATCGGACGTATAATTAGATTTTCGACTGAATAAGACGGTTGTAAACGTCATCGATGACTTTGTTCGATCGCAGAACAGACGTGAGCATACTGTGTATGATAATTATATTTGGGCTGCGTCAGGCAAAATGAGGTCTTACTGCATCTCCACTGAACACTTTATCAATTAAAGACGTTTTTTAACACATCAGTAGACGACTTTTAACAAAACGTTGTGGCAAGAGAAGTAAATGCTCATAATGAGCATTCCACATTTTGCCACAATGATTTCAACTATATTCAATAATTATTATTTCAATATTTCCATATACTTGGTTGAATTCGGCTTTGCTGTATATCTGCTTATATGTATCAAAGTTACATCTAGAGATACATGTACCTTACATGTATGCGGACAGTAAATGTTCTGTCGAGACTTTGTGAGAGTTCAGACTTGACCGTGTCTACACAATTCGCATATACAACGAGAACCCAATACATCTGACACAGCACCAGCTGAACCAATACGTGTGGAAATACAGGTAGGGATCAGATACACACACTTAATCGTTCTATAAACAATTCTGTAAACAAACCACATATCCTCACCCTAGCTTTGTATTCCTGGTTAGCCGATTCCCTATTTATGTTGTCAGTTTTACCTATCTCTCTTTTTTCACTAGCATACACGTTTTAACGCATCCGCAGGAGACAAAACGTTTGAATGCATTTTGGCAAAAAGAGAAAATGTTCCAATGAACAATCCCTTTGCCACAATTATTTAATTTTGTTAACTTACGGTTATTATACTTTCATTTTTGTTGAAATTGATTAGATGTATATTGCATATTTGTTGTATGCGGGAAATGGTTAAAGTCGAGTACAGATCTACAAGCTTAAGTGAGCAACATTGTTTGCTAAGTGTATATTGGTTTGTATTGTTGTTGTCTCTTAGAAGCTTTTCTGTTATCGCAAAGTTTAATAATACACATGTTTCATAATTCCGAAGCTATGTTTTTTTCGACTGAGCTAAAAATAAGGATTCCAGAACAATATGTTTAGAAATAACTGACTGAGAGAGAATGATAATTTGCAGAACGAGATTTCGTAAATATTTTGGGAATGGGCCAAACCATCGACATAGTACAGGACGTGTGATGGTAAAATGGGTCATTTACGTTAAATGCAAACGAAAAGCGTCGTTAGACTTTCCCATATACAACAAATATACAACAGACGATTTTGAAATTATCTTGAGAAATCATTGTGGCAAGAGAAGAAATAGCTCATTTTTCATTATGCCATAATGTTTTCAAACAACGTTTGCTGTAGAGGCGTCAGAAAGCGTCGATATGTGCGAAATAGTTAACTAATTGAGAATTTATGTAACAGTTTCCCTTTATAATATATACTACTACAAATTAAATAATGTTTTTCGCACAAAATAGACAAATATCAAGTTGACGTTAGTGCAGTCTAATCGTGATTGCTTTACGTCGCTTTAAGCAGATGATTAATTTGGAAAATGCAACAGGAACAGGGGGAGTCAGCCTCGCGAGCAGAAATCTCAGGTTCGACTCCTGAGTCCGGCCATACAAACTTACAAAGCAATTTGTAGGATCCACTGTGGTCTAGAGGTTAGAGTTTGGTATTTAAAACCGGTGCCCAGGGTTGGTTGATAATATTACCTCTGACTGATTCAAGGGATCTGGATCAACCTACAAGACGTACGGATATTTACACAGGACAAGTTTCAATTTGGCTGAAGAAATTCAAACATGCAAATAAACAAAGCAGCATTGTGATCGGCAATACGATAGTGCCCCGTGTTCGAATCACGTGTTGCGCGAGTTCTGCATTTGGTATTTTTCCAGAGATAACTGGTTAATAATATTTTAATAATAATAATTAATATTAATAATAATAATTGACCTTTTGGTATCCGGAACCAGCTCCCCGTCGTACCGCCAGGGCTCGGTCGTCATGTATATACTGTTACCAGAGACGTGGATATCTACGTCCTTGATGTTACAAATAACTTCTGTACACTAGTGTCCACGTTTGACTCTGTCACTATGAGCAGTATCTCCAGAAATACCACTAAACCGAGGGCTATTAAGATCGGTGTAAATCAAGATCAACGTGCGAATATTTACTGTCTGATCATTTTATACACTGTGGGTGGATAATTACAGACAGTCGCAGGAACCTTTCGATACTCTTCTGACAAACACGAACTATTTGTAGTAGAAAGGCTCGATACTCTGAAATGATATATATCTACCCGTGGTTAGTTTGTCTGCAGCACAGTTTTAATCAAATGTTCAATAAACTAAACAAACAAATTACTCAGTGACTTTTCCTGACTTTTTGAAGGTTACCAAAAAGGTCATTCTTGGCGTGACGGCGTTTAGTTTGCTAGATAGGTAATCGTAATCTCGCATTGTGTAAAAGAAATACCACAACAGCCCTGTCACAAGAAAACCGACGTTTAGAGAATGACACATTTACGGCAATTGATGAAATTAAATTCCACAAACTGCGTTTTAGTCGTTGTCGTTGTCCAGAGGTTTCTATGACACTAACAAGGTTAGTACGGTTTGACTGTCAATATGGAAGATATTTGATTAGGGTTGCTGTGCGGCGAATGCTGGCCTTGTTCTTGTTAGTTTGCATAGCCCTAAAGTCGGTTATCTCGTGACCTGGCCCATCTCATAGGAATGAGAAGAATTGTTGCATTCTGGGCGGATGAATAATTGTGTCTTATAATGTGTTGTCTTTTTGTGTGTATGCAGCAAGATGGACTCTCCCATCAGGGGTATACGGTTTCCTGTATGTAGGTGTACCACGACTGTCAGCTCCCATATGTTATAATAGAGCCGCCCTGGGCATAAAGAGGTCTTATTAAGTCTGCGAACGGTGAAGACTTGTGTGTGCTTGTGTATATGCAATTTATCATGCCAGTCTACACGGAAAGAACGGCCATATACTGATGTTACTCTAGGGGAATTTTGTTTTTAAACCACCGATACCGGGATCTATAATTTCTGTTTTATTTTACATCGAGCTTGGAGCTTGTTCTTACAAGGGATATTAATCCCTCTCCCTGTATTTCTTTGATGCTCAACCAGCACTCGCACTCAATGTGTGGAGGAGTCCGAAATTGGTATCCTGGTCTCACACGCATAGAATCCGGGACCTTAGGTTTCGACATTTTGTTTTGCCGTCACGTTGGACTCTGCGTAAAGCATCGACCCGGATCAGCCGAAGCATACCGCGTATGCTTACCCGGAAAATACCAACAAACAAAACACCTCTTAAATAATGTTTTTAGAGCACGGTCCATCTGAATCAGCGTTAATGGGAAATTGTTATTAAAATACAATAACGTCTTTTCCCCGACGAGATCGTTTTGTCATTCTATATATATCACGAAAGAATGTAAAATAAACCAGGACATACGTATATCGACATTCGGCAGCTTAACAATGTTTGAAATTTGCGACCAATTATTATAATCCTTTCTGTCGTTGTAATGTTGCTTGTCCGACGAGAAAGCGAACACTGATGGTCCTGATCAAGCTTCGCGGAGGCGCACTGAATCTTCCTTGATCACAAAGTACCGATGGTCAGTTTCGAATACATCGTCGAAATGTGATGTTTTGCATCTTTACTGAACTATGACTACGTAATTGGTCAATGCGCTGAACTACACACTATCGGGCAGGAGATACAATACAGGCCCATTAAACCTACTGAAGGACGATATTGACATCCATTTGTAAACCTTAAAACATGTTGACATCATGATGACACCATGTCGAGATTAAACTAATACAATGCAAATTAATACAAACAACAACACATATATATTGGTTTAAAAAATGCACTTTGAGATATAGAAACCTTTACATTCAGAAAAGAAGAGGTGGCAAAACTCAAGACATCAAAACAAGAATAGGAAAGACAACTGCTGTATATAAGTCGAGCAGTATGGACAACACTTATATTTTCCTATACCACGATACAAACACTTACTCTCATGTCTGCAGTTATTATACTTTCATTTATACAGCTTTTTCATACTAAAGCAACGATGTTTACAAAGTCGTTGGCTGTATATTTATTATATGTGGGAAAGCGTAAATTCAAACGACAAGTCAGTATTGCTTTGTGCCTGGTAAACCTGGCGCAAAAACAAAAGCCCTCTTTTGTTGTCACCCGATGCCCTAGAAAAAGATCATGACATTTAATGGCAACATGAAATAACTCAATATCCGGTCAAGAAATGTTAGAAAAGCAAATTAAAAGAAAACAATGACTTGGACTTGAAGAAATCTAAACATTAATTATCTGACAGGAGTTGAAATGGAAACCTCAACATAAACGGACACATGGATGACCCTAACTTTTGGTGAAGATCAACAGAACTAAAGAGAATCAAATTGTTCAAGTATTCTTTGGATAAAAGTAGATTTCGAAAAAGAGGAACACGCTCAATCAGGATCATGCTTAACGAATCTTGACGCATCTGTAGCAGACGACTTTAGAAAACAATGTGACAAAAGGAGAAATTGCTCATAATGAGCAAATACACCCTTGCTCTAACTGTTCATCTCTTTTTAATAATAAAACTCTCATTTATTTAGAAATGTCACATTTTTGCCTAGACGTTTTCAGAGTCGTCTGCTGCATATTTGTTGTTTGTGAACTCGAAAAGTGTTAACTACAGCGGCTTTTGAATGTCTCCTGTTGCAGAGCGCCAAAGGTCGTCTGTAACAGGGCCAATGTGTACGGCTGCAAATACTGTTAATCATTCCAATATAGGAACAATTAGGTTTTTGGACTCGTCTTCAAAGGTGTCTGTCTGAGGTAGTATAATTAGTTATAATAACATAAACGACTAAACTGAGACACTATCTGCAAACATACATGTTAAAAGCTATAGCGTTGTTTCGTTGCACACTTGGTATACTGCTTTAAAGCATTTATCCCAAACGGCTATATCAAAAAGATTCCAGTGAAAAGGTAGAACGATTATTTATGCACTGGTTTAAACAGTATGTTAACCCCTTTCCTACATACAACCAACACGCAGCAGATGGAACACATTTAGGCTAACATATGGAAACTCTCTATAAATAAAAGTAGAATTATTGACTAGAGTTGAAATTATTGTGACTAAGCCTTTCCCATTTGCAACTGAAGTTTGAGGTATATGAAGCAGACGACCTTTGAAAATAGTGTGGCAAAAAAGTAGCTTGCTAATGACGAACAGTATCACCTTTCGCAACAATGTTTCCAACTTTATTAATTATAAGAATTAAGTAGCATATATTTTACATCCCTTTGCCTAAATGTTTTCATGGTTGGTCGTCTACTGCAGATTTAGTAAATGTTAAAATAGGGTTGAAAATGAGTATGAAACTAGTTCTTAGAACAGGTAAAGTAATTCTTTTCAATGTATGTTTTCTGATATGTTACATGTTTATTTACACTTAAATCAAGCACCGGTTGCTCATTTGGTAACAATCAGGCTGTGAATTCGAACCCCATCTCGGCCAACATTCTTTTCGACGTTTGCCATAAGTCACTGTGACAAGCGTGTTTCATCTTCCATCAATGGGCTAACAGTACATATGGAAAAGCAGCCAATTGCCTGGAAAGTCTCTTGTGTGGAGTACAGGTGTTAGAAAGTCGAACCCCAAGAGGCATGAGCTTTACATCTCAGCCTTAGGCACGGTTTCAAATAACCTAATTTGTCATTGTGTTAGTCTTGATAATGACAATCTTAAATCTTCTCTGTTTGACTTTTATAAACGTACGTAGGCCTTTACATGTATATGCTTGGAATTACCGTAAACGTCGACTAAAGTGTCGGCGGGAAAAAACATGGATGGAACCTCGCCATAGAAACACAAAGCAAAAACAACCTCGAGTAGGGCCTACTTTAACTTTCTGGTTCTAGCCCTTTTAATTTTGCATACGAGTTTTGATGCATCTGCAGCAGACAACTGTTGAACACATTGTGGTAAAATGGAAAATTGCTCTGGAACAATAAATTCTCCTTCTTGCCTCTTTTTAATATTTTAAAACTTGAAAGAAATCGGACATTTCATAGTTGTTATAACAGTTAATCAGTTGGTTACCTCCTGCAAACTCATCATGTTTTAATCATACCTTACCTTGTTTACCTTGTCCTCTCTAGACCAATTTATTAAGGCATGTGCCTCTTTATGGTCCATTTCTTCAATCCAACTTCCGGTCCGTCATAATTAGGTACAGATTTTAAAGGTATACTCTACCGCGACTTATCTAAGAGATATTTAAAACTATTAACACTTTTTGCTTCAAAAACATATTCTGGTAGTTTGTTCGATACATGAATTATTCTTCGAGAGAGAAAATACTTCCTAATGTTTAAGCGACAGTGATTTTTATATTTTGAATTTGTGGCCTTCTACCTTGTTGATACAGCTTCATTTTCTACAATGTCGGGTCTACATCGTCGGTACTGTAGGGTCGGTAATCCCAATTACATAAGTCTTTCTTCGCATGTGAGATTTTTGACAGAAGGGAGCATTTTTGTTGCCCGTCTTTGTACATGCATGATGATCATTTTACATACGTAAACTTGCAGAGATCACACAATGTCCAGTGGAAGTTCAATGTTTTCCATGAATACGTCTACGTCCCTGATGAATACTAATATATATCCTAAAAAGTAGAAACGATAACTTTGAGCAGAAAGTACGTCTGAGCAGTGACGTAGATAAGATCTTATATACGTCCCTGGTCTGAGTGATAAAGACGTACACTGATTAACCTCTGAATAATAAGCGCGAGTCGAGTTTTAATGATAAAAGGGAAGTAATCTTGCAAGGTTTTTAAGATAAGTGCGTATCAATTATTTCCCATCACATAAACCAACAGATTTATCATTCATGTCAGAGAAATAAAATAACATTTTATTTTAATAGGTCTCTGTTCTACCAAAATGCCCCAAAATGCATCTGCGAAAGCACAGATTGATCCGACCGACATATTCCGTCTTAGGGGGGATAGATGAATAGAGTAGTGATTCCTAAAAAAGAAAATCCACAAGAGACGAAAAGTGTCTATCCGGGTACGCCTGTGTGGCATTACACAGAGTCCACAATGCACATTTTCTCACGAGACGGCCTACACATTGATTATTGCCAAGCTACGCCCCTGTCGAAGACCCGGTTCATTTGCCAG